>PVJD01006141.1:0-103189 GCA_004026545.1 Mormoops blainvillei | reverse complement strand
AACAAAAATAAAACATTCAGAATCTAAAATCTCTACTATATAATATTCACAATGTCCAGCATACAATCAACAATTACTCATCAAATGAAAATTAAACCTACAATTTTCAAATTGTGACACACTCTAAGGATGAATTTCAATGAACAGATACTGGTTCCTAGATAACACAGGCCTTATAATTAGCTTATAGGAATTTAAAAAAAAACAAACACTTTATTACTAGGCTCAGTAATGTAATAAAATGTTTATACTAAGCGAGAATATATTATCTATAGGGAAATGGAAACTGTGGAAAAGAAGCAAATACAAATTTGGAACTAAAAATATTATCTAAAACAAAGTTTTTAAATGATCAGTTATAATACAAGTGGTTCCTACAGGCTGTATAACAGCTTATCCATCATAGAAGTGAAGATGTGTTGTGTTGAATTCATTCTTCCACTATATTCACAAATGTGCTAGAGTGTGATATAGCACCTCAGTAATACCAATTGCCATTTGGGTTTAGTCAACAAGTCCTTTAAAATTAAGAACTTTATTGTGAATAATAGAAAATAAGGATTAGGCTCCAAAGTTAATTATGTAAATAATATAAATGTATATATTATATATGGTCAGTTTTAATACAACCAGCTTTATTTGATACTCCATATTGATTCTAAATGGAAACATTTATTTAGAGCCACTCATTGGGTCCTGGAATTATACTAGTTTAGTTAAATATTGTATAATTTTAATAGTCAAACTTTTCATGAAATTGATTTGCATTTTCAGGGGACAGAGCAAGGACTCTAAAATTTTCAACACTTATGTCATCAGCCAGCTCTTTTGTGAAATGGCCTTTATGGGGCATTCGTTTGAAAATGAGGACCAGGCAATCTTCTCTAAAATGCTTCTGTACAGCAAAAGAAATAATCAAAAAATAAAAAGCAACCTAAGGAATGGTAGAAAACATTTGCCTACCACCTATGGGGTAAAAGTTTAATATCCAAATATATATGAACAACTCATAAAGTTCAGTAACAAAACAATGCAATAAAAATTGGACAGAGAAACTAAAACGACATTTTTCCAAAGAAGGTATACAAATGACACTCAGTACGGCCAATCATCAAAAAAAAATGCCAAACAAAACCCCAGTATGTCACCTCACACCTGTTAGAATGGCTCTCATTAATAGGACAAGAGATAAGAAGTGTTGGCAAGGATGTGGAAGTAAAAGAACCTTTGTACACTGTCAATAAGAATATAAATTGGTTCAGTCACTATGGAAAGCCATATGGACGTTCCTCAAAAATTTAAAAATGCAACTAACTACTGTCTGATTTAGGAATCCTTATTGCTCTTTATCCTTGAATGTTGTGTAGAAAAAGCCCTAAGCTGATACCAACTCCCAGTATTCATGTCCTTTTACAGCCTCTTCCCCTTGAATGTAGGTGGGATCCGTGGTTTACTTCTAATCAGGCGATGTGGCAAAGGTGATAGAAGAGCGCTTCCATGATTATGTTAAATATCTACATTTCTATATTGGTAGTTACGGGGGTCTGTCCAGGGAAGATAGCCCAGGCCTCCATGTGCCCTTGGAGGTCAGTCTGGGCAAGTAGTCCAGCAGTATTTTGAAGGTCAGTCTGGTCATGCAGCCCTGAGCTATATGTCATCCTCAAGTGCCTCTGACCAGGCAGCCTGGGCCTACGTCATACACATGCACTGTGGTTTCCCATGACCGAAGTCTTGGCATGATCTTGCTATTGTCAAAGCTTGTATAAATAACCTTATAACCAGCAATAAAGAGCTTCTTTCTGCTGGTTTGCAGTTTGAAGTGCAGCTCCTATGTCAACCCCTCATTCTTTCTGTTTGGGCATCTCACCACTGAAACTTACCCTAGCTGAACTGCTGGGTTCTGACAGTAGTAAATTCACTGTATTATAGACTTTTTCCTTTGTTTTGTAGAAGCCATTTGCTTTGTCACAAGAGTGCATAAGGAGAGTCCATATGGCAAACAAAACAAAACTGTGGGGGCCCTGGAGTATGGGGGTCCTTGAGGGTCTGTCCAAGACTGGCAGCCTGGAACTGTGTGTACCCTTGAAGGTCAGTCTGAGCAGGCAGCCCAGAACTATGAGTCATCATCACATGCCTGTGGGCAGGCAACCCGGGCCTATGTCATTGTACACATGTGCTGTAGTCCCCAATGACCTAAGTTCTGGCCTAATCCCACTATTGTCTAAACTTGTATAAAAACCCCTGTAATCAGCAGTAAAGGGTGCCAGTGTACCAGTGGTGCCAGCAGTGCCAGGAGCATCAGCAGGGACAGCAATAAAGAGCTTGCTGCTTGCTTGCTTGCTTGCTTGCACCAAGAAGTGCAGCTCCTATGTCTGCTCCTCATTCTTTCTTCTATTTGGACATATCATCACTGAAACCTACCCTAGATGAATAGCTGGGCTCTGACAAAAGCAGAACAAAACATGGTGGTCTCTGATTGCTGAAGGTGGCTTGAAGGTGCAGAGGACAGTATGTAGCCAAAAGTCAGCAAGCAACTAATACCCTTAGCCCTATATCTACAAGAAAATTAATTCTCCTACCAATTCAAAGGGCCTTGGAAGTAGATCCTTTTCTAGTCAACCATGTAGGTGAAAGGCTGATATCTTTGTTTCAGTGTTTTCAAATGCTAAACAGAAGACTAAGTCAGTCCTGCCCAGACTGTTCATTCACAGAAACTGAGATAATAAATCTATTGTTTTAAGATACCATTTGTGGTAATTTGTATAGCAGAAATAGAAAACGAACACAAATGTTACTTCTTAAACATTTATATTACTTAGTATTTTCCCTAATATTTTTTACTTTCTGTGTATTTTACTATTTTCTTCTCTACTTGCTTATCTAAGCAAAATTAAATTTTCTTGGATTTAAATCAGGATATTTCAATGAAATATTTTATTTGTATTAAATTTATTTCATAAAATATTGATGAATGATATTTATACTTCTCAAATAATTTTACTAACATGGTAGCACAGCATGACTTCCTATCTCAAAATACCACCCCCACTCACCTGTATATGTAGCTAACTTTCTGCTCTGCTGATCAGACTTCTAGAATAATCTAATTTTCTGCTTTGGTGAATAAGTGAACTAAACAAAATCTCTCCGCAGACAAGCTTAAAAAAAGGAGCATTCCTGATGGAATACAATGAAAAGTTCAACTATTAACGAAGGAGGTGGGAAAATTTATTTTCAGATTTATTCATTCTATTTTTGTCAACTTTCATGACAATTTATTTAAAAATGTGGCAATGGAATAAATGACTTGAACATATACCTATTTATATCTTGTATAAATCTAGATGAAATAATTGAAACCTCAAAAGTTCATCATTTTTTTAAGGTGGAGGTGTAGGTAAACATGGCTCCCCTCCTCGCACAACCAAAATAAAAATTACAACTAAATTACAAAACAACTTTCACTCAGCATCAGAAAATCAAATTGTATGGATAACCAAAACCAAGGAATTAAAGAAGTCAAATTTATGCAGGCAGGTGGGAGGGGTAGAGATGCATAGATGCACAGAGACTCAGAAACATGGAGATGCAGAATAGACTGTTGCACACCCACAAGTGGTAGACAAAAATAAAAAATCAGGGGTGAGGGATCCCAGTCCCACACTAGACTGCCCAAACAGGGGTTCCAGTGTCAGGAAGATAAGTCCCCATAATTTTTGGCGGTAAAAACCAGTGGGGGGTGGGGCAGCAGAAGAAACTGTGGGTTTCTCAGGTGTCTCCTCTTCTAGGGCACACAATGGAATGAGGACTTATGGATGCTCTGGGCTCCAGCACTGGGGCAGCAGCTGGAAGGGCACCAGTGGCATATGGGGAGAAATTGAAGTGTCTAGCATCAGGGCAAGTGCCAGGGGACAGCCTCTTCCCAGACAAAACTCCAGAGGCTAGAAGCAACTTTGTCCCCATCCTGAGCCCTTCCCTACACAAAGCCACAGAATGGCAACATCATATAGAAGACTCCATCAACCTGGCTCATACAAGTTGCCTCATCCTGGCAATTGCCCAAGGCTCTGCACCATCCAACTTATAAGTGCACTTTTTTACAATAGGTCATGCTGCTGAGAGAGGGAGTCAAAGCAGCTCTACCTAATACATAGAGACAAGCACAGGGAGGCTACCAAAATGAGGAGACAAAGAAATATGCCCAAATGAAAGAACAGAATGAAACTCCAGGAAGATAACTAAACAAAATTGAGATAAGCAATCTATCAGATGCACAGTTCAAAGGTTGTTTAATAGGATGGCCAAGGAACTCACTGAATATTTCAACAGCAGAAAAATGTCCCAAGCAGAAAAGAAGGTTACACTAAGTGAAATAAAGAAAAGTCTACGGAGAACCAGCAGTGAAGTGGATGAAGCCAAGAATCAAATCAATGATTTCAAACATAAGGAAGAAAACAAAAAATTCAATCAGAACACCAAAAAGAAAAAAGAATCCAAAGAAACAGGGATAATCTAAGGAACCTCTGGAACAACTTCAAACACACTGACACTTGAATCATAGTGGTGCCAGAAGGAGAAGAGAAACAGAGAGAAATTGAAAACTTATTTGAAAAAATAATGAAAAAATTCTCTAATTTGGTGAAGGAAATAGACATATGAGTCCAGGAAATGCAGAGAGTCCCAAACAAGATGGATGCAAACAGATCTACTCTAAGACACATCATAATTAAAATGCCAAAAGTTAAAGATAAAGAGAGAATCTTAAAAGCATCAAGAGAACAGCAGATAGTTAACTACAAAGGAGTTCCCATTAAGACTGTCAGCTGATTTCTCAAAAGAAACTTTTCAGGTTAGAAGGGACTGGCAAAAAATATTCAAAATGATGGAAAGCAAGGACCTACAACCTAGATTACTCTATCCAGCAAAGCTATCATTTAGAATCGAAGGGCAGGTAAAGTGCTTCCCCAACAAGGTAAAGCAAAAGGAGTTCATCATGACTGAGCCATTATTAAATGAAATGTTAAAGGGACTTTTTAAGAAAAAGAAGAAGATCAAAGCTATGAACCTTAAAGTAGCAATAAATTCACAACTATCAACAATTGAATCTAAAAAACAAACTAAGTCAACAAGCAGAACAGAGACAAAATCATAGATATGGGGATCATTTGGTGTATTATCATTTGGGATGGAGAAAGTGGAGATTGAGGGAAAAAGTGCAGGGATTAATAAGGACAAGATGGTAGGTGCAGAATAGACACAGGGATATTAAGAATAGCATAGGAAATGAAGTATTCAAAGAACTTGTATGCATGACCCATGGACATGAACAGAGGGTGGTATTGCTGGATAGAAGGGGGCAAAGGGGGAAAACTGGGACAACTATAGTACCATAACTGATAAAATATATTTTTAAATTTTGTAATTTTTTAATCAATGATTATAGTCAAAGTTTTTAAATTTTTTAATCTAGAAAATACAGCACATAAAAGAGAATACAAGTTCATTATGTTGTTTAATTTACATATATTTATGTTCCATTGATGTCAGTAAGGTCTAGTTGTTTTATGGTATTGTTCAAGTCTTCTAATTTCTTGTTGCTCTATCAAGTATTGAGTAGAGTATTGAGTCTCCACACCTTGCAGAGAGTATTTTGTTGGATTGTGCTCTTTTTTCCTGCTAATCTATGTCTTTTGATTGTGGTGTTTAATTAATTTACATTTCTTATATTTACTTATAAGTTAAAATTTAGATATGCTGTTTTTCTATTTGTTTTCTACATGTCTGTCTTAGCTCTGTCTGCTATAAGAAAAATTTAATTGACTTGGTGGCTCATAAACAACTAAGATTTATTTTCACAATTTGGACGCTCCAAGTCCAAGATCAGGGTGCCAGCATAATCAAGTTTTTTTGAAGGCCATCTTCTGAACTGCTGATTTCTTATTGTATCTTTACATGTTGGGGAGCAGAGACAGGAAGTAACCTTTTTGGTAACTTTTATAATGGCTCCACTCTCCATAATCTCACATAATCTTAATTATCTCCTAAAGGTCCCAGCCCTTCATACCATAACATGAAAGGGTATGGTTTCAACATATGAATCCTGGAAAAACACAAACATTCTATTTATAACTATACCTTATTCCTATATTTCTTCTTTAGTGCTGCACCATCATTATATCTTTCCATGTTTAACAGATATTTATTTATGTGGCATTTTAATCCCATGTGTGTTATCTGTATGCATTTTAACAGAGCCAAGACACAGACAGATCTTTCTAAGATATTACATACTGTAACAGTAGAACAAGGTCCTACTCAAGAAATTAGGAAAATGTTCAGGCTGACTCATGGTTCTTCTGCACCTTCTATATTTCCAGTTTTCTGAAGGAATGAGTTGTAGTAGCTAACCTTTATCTGTCCCACCATTTAATGTAGAATGCATTGGGGGTAGCTAGCTTTTAAAAGGACTATAGTCAAGGAATTATACTTGAGAAGGTTCATCTGCACTTGGAGATCCTAGACAATGCCATAACAAGTAAGACTTGGGAACATTGATGGAGTTGATAAGTGTATTTTCAATGTGAGATGGTTTTGAATTATTACGACCAGAAAGAGGACCATTTTAGATTGTATTTTCCAAAAATAGCATACCAACATATATTCCATCACACATTAATTCCTACCATATGATGTTGACGCTTGTCCATCAAGAGAAGAGATTAAGGTGACCTCACCTTGAACTTTGGTGGAGTTTTATAATAAACCTGGGAAATAAAATACAGCAGGAAAGACACTGAGTGATTTACAGGTATAGGTCATAAAATGTGATGTGACTTCCACCTGATTATTTCTCTTGGGACACATGTTCTTGGTGCCCTGAGATGACATATAAAAAATATGAGTACCTAATCAACAAAACAAACAAGCAAGCAAAATATAACCAGAGACATTGAAATAAAGAGCAAATTTACAGTAACTACAGGAGAGGGAGGAGAGGAATAACAGGGATAGAACAGGAAAGGTCATCAAGGAACATATATAAAGCACCCATGGACAAAGCCAAAGGAGGGTATGATTGAGGATAGGAATGGGGGTGGGTGGGGCGGGAGAAAGTGGTGGCCAGAAAATGGAGACAACTGAACCTGAATGACAAAGAGATCACTTCAAGAGATCACACAGTGATAGAAGGAGTTGTCTAAGGAGCAACAACTCTGTCAGGTCCTACATTTTTGAAACCCCACAGCATCAATGTCAGGTAACATGAATGAAGTAGTCTTCATACACTTGAGCCCCACACTTTTGGACCTTCAACTGAGACTCTAGACATTGTAAAGTAAGGAGGAAACATACTTACTCTGTCAAGTCAGAATTTCTAACTCACAAACTCGTGAAATAATGCGTTATATTATACAACTATATTTTGGGTTAAGATGTTACACAGAATACCAATTATTTTAATCACAAATCTAGAATACATATAATACAACTATTTGTTAAACTGAAATCAAATATAAGGGAATTTTGCTACTAAATTAGCGGTTAAGAGACACAGTTATAGTATGATTACTATCACTAAGTAACTTGTGACCTCGTACAAGTCAATGAATTTGGGACCTTTTACCTATTTTGGATGTCTGATATCTTCTCTATAAAAGGAAGACAATGAACTAAATGAAAGAATGGCCATATCCTAGAACCCTTTATTGTAACATTTGTTTATTATGTGAAACATTCAAAATGTTTTCAAGGTTAACATTATATATAGCTAAATATGAAATAGAACATGGCAAAACATGAATATTATTAGGTAAGAACATGTGATTTCCAAAATGAAAAGTAATTTATTTACAATTATGGCAAGTGCCAACTATATAAAACCAGTTAAGTAAATTGATTTTAATTGAAGTCATAATTATATAACCGACTTGTTTCAGTTATAGAGAACTCAAAGGTCATGCCTATGTACGTATCACTAGAGAGAATGAGCATTTTAATACTGTTTTAAGATTCTTCAGATCTAGATTAATGCTACGTTGTATCCTTTATATGACTCATGCAAAGAAGAAAGACTGGGGTTGGGATCAATAGAGATGGTTTTGCCAAATGGAATGACAGACATTTTGGAAGATAATTTTTATTTTTGTTATTTGCTCTAAAGAATAGCTTGTTTTATTTTATTTTTTGTTTTTAAGTATATTTTATCGATTATGCTATTACAGTTGTCCCATTCCCTTTTTCTCCCCCTTTATTTCTCTCCACCTGGTACCCTCATTCCCTCCATCATCCCCCCACCCTTAGTTCATGTCCATGGGTTGTACATGTAAGTTCTTTGACTTCTCCATTTTCTATACTATTCTTAACCACCTCCTGTCTATTTTGTACCCACCAATTATGCTTCTTATTCTCTGTAACTTTCCCCTGTTCTCCCCCTTTCCCCCTCCCACTGATCTCCATCCACATGATCTTCATTTCTGTGATTCTGTTCCTGTTCTAGTTGTTTTCTTAGTTTGGAAGATAATTTATTCTATGGAATAAGTCTAGGTGGTTCAGTCTGAGCATCCATTGTTAGAAAAGGGATTTTCAATACAATTTATATTATTTTACTTAAAAATCTACAAATTTAGCCATCATGTGATAGTAGCACCTTTCATTTATAGAACACTAAACATTGCCTTGTAGTAGTAGAAAGGATATAATTGTTTACTTATTGACAGGGGTTCTTTTATAAACTCTTTTGGGGAAACAACATTAAGTTTGAACATAAAGATGAGTACAAAAAGTTGGAGGTCATAGAGCCAAGGAAATTAATTTTTTTTTCAACATAATATTTCGTTTTGAGCTCAAAGTTGTTTTCCTAGGAAATTTTTCCTTGATAGGTTTGATTAAGCAGAGTTTTTAGAAACATTTGAAACTGATGTAATTTGTTACTTAATTCAGCTGATGATTATTGAACACCATATAGATAAACATTCTCTGATCCTAAGTCAAAGCTCATGATTTAACAACTATATATGTAGGCATGTGGATAAAATTGAGTACAATATTTGAAAGCAGCACTTTACTGTCATTATGAGAGTATTTCTTTTTCTTGTCCATGAGATAGCAGCTATCTCAATCCTTGAGATATCTAAAATTACTCTAAATTTTATAAAACTATTCTAAGTACTTGACATGATATTTTGTTTAAAATACTTCTCGTCTTCTAGAACTACTGTATGACTGTGCACATTTATGCTTAGAGCTCTAGAAAGCAGAATGATTAAACTACCTATTTCAGATGTCTGTAATAGTTTTGCTTATATGAAACATACTAATCAATCATGACAATCTTTTCCACTGAACCTTGAAAAGGCTTCACATACTTCTCAACATACCACCCTGGGCAATGGCTATCAATCTATCCAAGCTAGCACTGGAAATGAAATATATTTCTCCACCTCTAGGTTAGAACTACAAACCCACAGTAACAACTAATCTCATTATTTAACAATCCAGACACAAGATATGTTCAGAAGTTGCATCAAAATGCAAATATAGGTTAGCCTATATACCTCCTAACATTAATACACAGATTCTATACACAGATTGTTCACTTTTTTGGAATATAATCCTACCATTTTTGGTTATAAATTCTCTTTTTAGGACCACATGGTAGAATTGCATTTTCCAACCTCTTTTGAAGTGTTTCATATAGATTTTTTTTTCTAATGAAATATAAGCAAAAGTGGTGTATATCTCTGAGCAAGTAAGTTGAAACCCCCTACCCTGGTCAATTTTCAATTACTTGTTATGATGAAGCCTCCATCATCTCGAGTCTAGGGTAACGACCATGATAACTCCTCCTGCCACCGTACCTTGGGAGGAGTAGAATAAAAATAAAAAGGCTGTTTTATGCCACTGAGACTGAAAATTGTATGTTAAGGAAAAATAACTTCATACTAAGTCTATCATAACTAGTCCAGTAACTGGCATCTATAAGTTTGTTGCTGCTATTAAAAACAATGGCAACGTTTATTACTAAAAGACATGATTTTTGACATAGGTGGCTTATACTGTCAGAGAATGAAACGATGGCAATTCAGAACACCAGCAGAAATGTGCGTTAAGTGTCATCCACAGGAACTTTGAAAGTAGAATGCCTGATTAATTAATTAATATGTCTAGGGAAAGAGGTTAGAACAGACTTTTTAAGCATATTTCTGGTTTATGTCAGTTATATTTGCAAGAGATTACCAAAGTAGTGTGGAACTTTCAGAAGTTGGAGATATGACACCTATGAATTCACTGTCTCACATAAAAAATAATATACAAATATTGCCAAATTATGATTATCAACACTTCAAAATTTTTGAAATTAATGAAAATTACAATAAAACTGAAAGACATTTATTCAAGAAAAACTACTGAATCTATGTCTTTGGCATTTTTCTTTTTTCTTCTTAATTTTTCTATTGTTCAAGTACAGTTTTATTCATTTTCTCCCCACCACTCTCCCCTCCCCCCCAACCCACCCTTGACTTTGTCCATGAGTCCTCCATATATGTTCCTTGACCACCCTTCCCCTGTTTCCCCCCATCTTATTTTTCATGGAGTTTCCCTCCATCTCTCTCCCCCAACTCCGTGAGAGCTGGTAGACTCACAGAAAACAGAAAGATCTTGCCATTTTGGGAACTTGGTTAAGAGCCCCATCCTCAGAAAGCAAGTAATATTTTGATCTTTGAAAAGCCCCACTCCCAACCTTAATGCTATTTGATCTCATTCCAAGCTCAGCTCCCTGGTGGGTGGGGAAACAAGGGGCTTATTGAAAACAATTCTTGTTAGCTAGAATAGTTAACATCACAGCCAAAAACTTTTTGTTAACCTTTACAAGGATTGGTTATTAAATGGGAGCTTGCAGATGGTAGGGGATTAATTAAAAGTGATTATCTCATTTTTAGGAAGATGACAATTTTCTTTTATGATCATCTGAAGCATTTATAAGAAATAATCTAGGTTAAGTTTCCTTTAGTCATGAAATAACCAAGGTTTAATTTTGCTAACGT
This sequence comes from Mormoops blainvillei, assembly GCA_004026545.1. Classification (NCBI taxonomy): domain Eukaryota; kingdom Metazoa; phylum Chordata; class Mammalia; order Chiroptera; family Mormoopidae; genus Mormoops; species Mormoops blainvillei. The sequence continues at coordinate 92,147 of PVJD01006141.1, read as the reverse complement.
GGATTAAATGGTTTTGTTTGCTCAGAGAAGTCTCAAATCTCTGTGTTCATTTTGTATTTAATTTTAACAGTGGTTTTAAAATAAAATTATTTCCTAAGTATCAATTTATATAGTAACTTTTATTTTCGCTTGATGTTTGATTTGGTAAGTGGTATATCTCAAAAAATTTGTTCATGCCAAATATTTCATTATAAATTCTTACATAAACTTTATTATATGTATTAATAATTATAAAATATACACTAAATTACCTCCTTTTATTCTTGGTGATATTAGTAAATTGTGGGGACTTTTGTTCAACATTTTTCTTGATAAAATTTTCTGACGATTTAATAAATATTGATTGTTCAATTCAAAAACTCAACTTTTATTTTTTTTTGCTATGTAACTTAAATAATAGCAACTTAAATAATTAACTTATTTAATTAAACTCTGTACTGTTAATTTTTTTCATTTTTTTGGTTTTGCTTTTACTTTTAGTACTTTTTTTCTATGTTGGGTTTACTTTGCTCTTCTGTTCTTAGTGCCTTTCGTAGAGTGTTATAGGATTGAATGTATTTATTTTTTCTTTTTTTGCTTTATTTTTATTATTGACACTATTACAGATGTCCCCATTTTTCCCCCTTTGCTCACCTCCATCCAGCCCCTGCCCCCACTTCCCTCAGGCCATCACCACACTGTTGTTTGTGTCTATGGGTTATGCATGTATGTTCTTTGGCTAATCTCTTCACCCTCTTTCAACCTGTTCCCCTCCCCCTCACCTCTGACAGCTGTCAGTCTGTACCATGTATCCATGCCTCTGTTCAATTTTGTCAGTTTATTTTGTTCATTATATTCCACATATAAGTGAGATCATACTATATTTGTCTTTCTCTGATTTATTTCACTTAGCAAAATAATCTCCTGGTTGATCCAAGCTGCACAAGAGGTAAGATTTCCTTCTTTTTTACAGATGCATAGTGTTTCACTGTATAAATGTACCACAGCTTTTTTATCCACTCAGCTACTAATGGGTACTTGGGCTAATATGAGATACTGGCTATTGTGAATAATGTTACAATGAATATAGGGGAGCATATATTATTTTCAAATTATGTTCTGGGATTCTTAGGATATGAAAGTGTTATTGCATTGAATTTACAACTTTCTTCTTTTGTATTATAGACATTTAATGCTATAAACATGCTATTAAGTATTGATTAAGATGAATACCAAAAATATTGATGGATTTCTTTTTATTTCACACAGTTGCAGATTTGTTCTAATTTTATTTATTAACTTAATTTTATTATGATAAAATGACTTACCTTATAATATCCAAATATCTTTAAATATAGATTTTTTATAATATAACAATTTTTGGGTATATTTTATTGATTAAGCTATTATAGTTGTCCCTTTAATTTCCCTGTTTATCCCCTCCACCTTGCATCCCATCCCATCATTCCACATTCTTTGTTCATGTCCATGAGTTGTACATATCCGTTCTTGGGCTTCTCAATTTCCTATGCTATTCTTAACCTCCCCATCTATTTGTTCTGTTTTGTTTTGTCTTGTCTTGTCAACATTTTCCCAGCACCACTTTCTCCAGCCCCATCCACCCCACCTCCCACCTTCAATCCTTCTCCCATTTGGCTTTGTCCATGGGTCCTTTCTGCATGTTCCTTGATGACCCTTCCCCTTTTTTTCCCCATTAACCCCCTTCCTCCTACCCTCTGGTTACTGTCAGTTTGTTTTTTATTTCAATGTTGCTGTTTATATTTTGCTTGCTTGTTTGTTTTGTTGATTGGGTTCCACTTAGAGGTAAGAACATATGGTATCTGTCTTTCCCCAATGAGCTTGTTTCACTTAGCCTAATGCTCTCCAGTTCCATCCACACTGTTGTAAACGGTTGTAGCTCTTTCTTTCTGCTCTGTAGTATTCCATTGTGTAAATGTACCATAGTTTTTTATTCCACTTATTTACTGTTGGGCACTTAGGTCACTTCCAATTCTTGGCTCTTGTAGATTGTGCTGTTATGAATGTTGGAGTGCATAGGTTCTTTTGAATTGGTATTTCAGGATTCTTAGGGAATAACCCCAGTAGTGGAATTGCTGGGTCAAAATGCAGTTCCATTTTTAGTTTTTTGAGGCAATTCCAGACACCTTTTTCACAGTGGTTGCAGCAGTCTGCATTTCCACCAACAGTGTACTAGGGTTTTCATTCTCTACATCCTCGCCAGCGCTTGTTTCTTGATTTGTTTATGATGACCATTCTGACAGGTGTCAGGTGATATTTCATTGTGGTTTTAATTTGCATCTCTCTGATGGTTAGTGATGCTGAGCATCCTTTCATATGTCTCTGGGCCCTCTGTATGTCGTCCTTGGAGAAGTGTCTGTTCAGGTCCTTTGCTCATTTTATAATTAGATTGTTTTTTTTTCTGGAGTGGAGTCATGTGAGTCCTTTATATATTTTGGAGATCAAACCCTTGTCCAAGGTATCATTGGAAAATTTATTTTCCCATACGATTGGTTCCCTTTTAATTTTGCTGATGTTTTTGTTAACCATGCAGAAGCTTATTTTGTAGAAGTCCCATTTGTTTGTTCTTTCCTTTATGTCCCTTGCTCTAGGGGGCATATTGGTGAAAATATTGATGCTTATGTCTCCTCTAGGACCTTTAGGGTGTCACAACTTACATTTAAGTCTTTTATTCATCTTGAATTTATTTTTGTGTGTGGTATAAGTTGGTGGTTGAATTTCATTTTTTTGCATGTAGCTTTCCAGATCTCCCAATACCATTTGTTGGTATTGCGTCTGTAGTCCACTCTGCCCCACCTTTTGCAGGGGTCTACTGTCTGTGGCTGCCACTCTGCACTCAGCAGTCAGACTTAAGCACCACAGGGTCAGGGCAGAGTCCTTCCTGGGGGAGGGGCTATTGTTTCCTCTCAGGCTGTTGCTCAGGGGAGTGGTCTGCCTGAGCAGGATGGCTGCTGCCTTACTGGGGATGACTCAGCACTGGAATCCTGGTGGCTACTTTTTCAGTTCTCTCCCCAAAGCCTCCGTCCCCCGTCTCTCTTCAGGTGTCTCTAGCCAACTCTGCCCCCACTTTTGTCAGAGCCCAGGGTAAGTGGCTGCAAATGAAAATTTATGCTTTGGCCCTTTAAACAGCTCTTTCAGTCTCCAGCTGCCCATCTCTGGCAGAGAGCAGCCCTGCCGCTTTTTGCATTTCGCTATTATCTGTGAACGTTTTGGGCTCTGGTGCTGTGGTGTGGACTGGGTATTCCCACTTATGATTTAGACCCCACTCTTCTCAGGAAGATCCAGCTGACCCCTTATATATCCCTCTGGCACTGCCACCTGAGGGTGCCCCACCAACCCTCTCACATCTCTGCTGCACTTCTTACCAGTTGGGTTGTGCTGAAACTGATTCTTCTGTCTGTCGGAGGTTATAAGGCTTCTCTCTCTCTATTGTTCAGTTGTTTGTTCTGGGTGATTTCTCTACAATTTAGTTGTAATTCTAGGTTGGTCCGGGGAGGAGGTCAGTGTGACTTCCATTCACACCTCCACAATCTTGCCCTCCAAGTATAACAATTTATTTGGGTGAACTTTCCATGTAACACTTGAAAGGTATGCATATTCTGAGTAAAATGTAATGAATGTAATTTGGGTATAGAATTGGATGTTAATAATGACTTAATCATTTATCCTTTTATTTTTTTTCTTAATTTATTAATATATTCTTCAAATATTACCATGGATTAATTCATTTTCCCTTTAGTTTTCTTATTTTTGTCTTCATGTATTTAAAATATCCTTCATCTGTGTTGTGTATGCTTATTTCACACTTTAGAAAATGCAACATACATTAATTCAATGAATATATATCAAATACTGTATTTTACACATTTTCTAGGTTCTCAGAATGTATCCATAAACAAAACACTAAATAACTCTTCTGCAGCTCATATCATTTGTAATTATTGTAAAGTATTGCTTTAATTTTGTGCTGAGCTTATTAAGACATAGGCTTCACATTGGTGAGAAGTTTCCTGGATTGAGAAAAGTTATTCAGTCTCACAACATGAAGAGATAATACTATTAGACAGGAAGAATATTTTTTCCTCAACTTAAAAGGGAAAAAAAAGAGAGAAGAAAAGAGGTGGGTTTTGAAATCTGAACTGAAATACGCCTGTCATCTGAAGTTTAGGAGTTATTGATCATTTCCCCTTGTATCAGTAGTTACCCTGTGCACTATACTGCTTTTCCAGGGCCATCGCCTAAAGCCACCATGTAAAGCTAGACAGGAACAACACTTTTGCCTAATATCCACTTAGAACCCAAATGGTAATATACATATATTTTATCAAAATTATAATTTGTTAAAATGAGACAAAATGAAAATCATAAAAAATATTCAGTGAAAGAACTTACATAATTTAACATGCTCAAAAATTTAAAATAAATATTATTTATATCCATAAAATAAGGTTTTATTGTAAATTTAACAAAGAAAAATGTTGCCAATTTAATTACGATATACCATAATTGATAAATAACTAATAAAACTTAATGAATACATATCAAATCATTCTGATGCAAAGAAACACAAAATACAACTAATTAGTTGTGACATGCTATTAATTGTAAAACACACCAAATTTGGTGAATGTTAATATGTAAAAAAATCTTCAATAATTGATAAAAATATGTCACCTATATGATATATAATTACAATTTTATTAAAGTAATACATATAGTCAAGTATTTATGTTATTTTCAAATTCTCTTGGAATAAATGTTACCATAAAATACAAAATTATATTACTTATTTTCAAGAATTTATCAAATACAAAATTGAAATAAATCTTTCACTTATTCTGTATATTAAGAATCATGATGCACTTTTTTCCTCTATTTTATTTTTTTATTTTCTGCAGTACATTTAAAAAATTTTATTGATGCACAAGTGTTTTTTAACATTTTATTGCTCATTTCCAGTTTTAAAGTTTGAAGTGTTTATGAGAAAAATAAATGGTAAAATAAATGTTCTGAATAAGTGTTTTATTGTTTTATTTTTGAGGCTTTTTATATATATTCATTTATGCATTAGCCCAATCATTAGTGTAAAATTTATGGTCTGAATTTTTCTTTAGTTTCTATTTGTTTTTGTTCTATTACAGTTGTCCCAATGTCCCACATTGCTCTCGCCTGCCCTTCCCACTCCCTGCTCCCACAGTCAACCCCCACACGTTGTCCACATCCAATATAGCTCATTTATACCTGACCATTGAATAGGCCATTCCCCTTCTTTCCCCCCATCTCCTTCTCCCCTCCCCTCTGGTCCCTGTCAGTCTGTTCCTTATTTCCATAAACCTGGTTGTATTTTGCTTGATTGTTTTTGTTAGGTTCCTCTTTATAGGTGATATCATATGGTATTTGTCTTTCACTGCCTTGCTTATTTCCTTCAGCAAAATACTATCCACTTCCATCCATGCTGTTGCAAATGGTAGGAGTTCCTTCTTTCTTTCTGCTGCATAGTATTCCATTGTGTAAATGTACCACAGGTTTTCTTTTGATCCACTCATTTACTGATGGGCACTTAGGCTATTTCCAGCACTTAGCAATTGTAAGTAAATAACACAGCTTTGAACATAGGTGTGCATAAGTTATTTTGAATTGGTGTTTCAAGATTCTTTGTGTATAATCTCTGTAGTGAAATTACTGGGTCAAAAGGCAGTCCCATTTTTAGTTGTTTGGTAAATTCCACAGTTTTCTACAGTGGTTGCATCAGTCTGCATTCCCCCCAACAGTGTAGTAGGGTTCCCTTTTCTCCACATCTTCACCAGCACTTGTTTTTTGTTTATTTGTTAATGATCACCATTCTGACTGGTGTGAGGTGGTATCTCATTGTGGTTTTAATTTGTACCTTTCTGCTGGCTAGTGCTGTTGAGCATCCTTTCATATGACTTTGGGGCCCTCTGTATGTGCCTCTCGGTGAAGTATCTGTTCAGGTTCTTTGGGCATTTTTTAATTGGATTGTTTATTTCCCTGGTGTTGAGTCATATGAGTTCTTTATGAATTTTGGAGAGCAAACCTTTGTCCAAATATGTTTTCCTATATGGTTTCTTTTTCATTTTGAAGATGGCTTCTTTAGCTGTGCAGAACTTTTTAATTTGATGTAGTCCCATTTGTTTATTCTTTCCTTCATTTGCCTTGCCCTAGAGGATATATCGGTGAAAATATTGCTGTGTGGAATATCTGGCATTTTACTGCCTCTGTTTTCCTCTTGGACTTTTATGGTGTTGTGACTTATGTTTAAGTCATTTAGAACATTTTAAGTTTATTTTGGTGTAAGGTATAAGTTGGTGGCCTAGTTTCATTTTTTGTCATGTACCTTTCCAGTTCTCTCAACACCGTTCATTGAAGAGGCTATTTTTACTTCATTTTATGATCTTGCCCCCTTTGTCAAATATTAATTGACCATAGAGATGTGGGTTTATTTCTGGGCTCTCTATTCTCTTCCACTAATCTATGTATCTGTTCTTATGCCAGTACCAGACTGTTTTGACTATTGTGGTTTTATAGTATAGTTGATATCAGGTATTGATATCCTTCCTACTTTATTCTTCTTTCTCAAGACTTCTAAGGCTTTGGGGTCATTTTTGTTTCCATATAAATTTTTCAGATATTAATTCTAAATCTTTGAAGTGTGTCATTGGTATTTCAATAGGTTTTGCATTAATTTCTTTTTTCAGTGTTGTGCAGTTTTGTGAGTATAGGTCTTTTACCTCCCTGGTTAAGTTCCTTCCTAGGTACTTTATTTTTCTTGTTGCTATAGGAAGTGGGATTTTTTTTCTAGTTTCTGTTTCTGATATTTCATTGTCGGTATACAAAAAGGCCTTGGATTTCTGCATATTGGTTTTGTATTCTATTTTTTTGCCGAATTCACTTATTAGGTCAAATTGTTTTTTGACTGAGCCTACAGGGTTTTCTATGTACAATATCATGTCATCAGAAAAGAATGACAGATTTACTACCCCCTTTCCAATTTGGATGCCTTTTATTCCTTTTCTTGTCTGATCACTGTGGCTAGAACTTCCAAAGCTATGTCGAATAAAAGTAGTGAAAGTGAGCACCCTTTTCTTGTGCCTGATCTTTGGGGGAAAGATTTCGTTTTTCCCCTTTGAATATGATGTTGGCTGTAGGTTTTTCACATGTGACCTTTATAATGTTGAGGTATGCCCCCTTTTTTCCCACTTTGCTGAGTATTTTTATAATAAATGAATACTGTACTTTATCAAATGTTTTTTTCAGCATCTATTGATATGATCATATTGGTTTTGTCTTTCATTTTGTTTATGTGGTGTATTATGTTTATTGATTTGTGAATATTGTACCATCCTTGCATCCTTGGGATGAGTCCCACTTGATTATTGTGTGTGATCTTTTTAATGCATTGATGGATCCAGTTTGCCAGTAATTTCGCTGAGGATTTTAGCTCCTATGTTCATCAGTGATATTGACCTATAGTTTTCTTTGTTGTGTCTTTACCTGGTTTTGGAATCAGGGTAATGCAGACCTCACAAAACAAGTTTGGGAACCCTCCATCTTCTTGAGTTTTTTAGAATAGTTTAAGAATGATAGAGGTTAGCTCTTCCTTAAACGTTTGCCTGTGAAGCCACCCCGTCCAGGGCTTTTGTGTGCCATGAGTTTTTTGGCTACTGCTTCAATTTCACTAGTTGTTATCAGTCAATTCAGACTTTCTGTTTCTTCTTGATTTGGTTTTGGAAGATTATGTGTTTCTAGAAATTTGTCCATTTTGATTAGGTTGTCAAATTTCTTGGCATCTAGTTGTTGGTAGTAATTTCTTATAATCCTTTGTATATCTGTGGTAATGGTTGTAATATTTCTTCTCTTATTTACCATTTTATTTATTTGGGTCATCTCTTTTCTTCTTGATGAGTCTGGTTAAAGGCTTATTGATTTTGTCTATCTTTTCAAGGAATCAGCTCCTGGATTTTTTTATTCTTTGAATCATTCTTTTCATCTCTATGTCATTTAATTCTGCTCTGACCTTAATAGTTTCCTTTCTTCTACTCGCTCTGGGCTTTGTTTGTTGCTGTTCCTCCAGTACTTGTAGATGTGGGGTTTGTTTGTTTATTTGAAACTTTTCTATCTTCTTTAGATTGGTCTGTATTGCTATGAACTTCCCTCTCAAGATTGCCTTTGCTGTGTCCCATAGGTTTCGGGCTGATCTGTGATCATTTTCATTTTTTCTAGAAATTTTTCATTTCTTCCTTGATCTCATTGTTAACCCATTCATTGTTTAATAGCATGTTTTTCAGTCTCCATGAATTTGAGTGTTTTTGAGTTTTTTCCTTGAGGTTGATTTCTAGTTTCAAGCCATTATGATCCAAGAAGATGCTTGATATGATTCAATTTTCTTGAAATTTTTAAGGCTTTTTTTGTGTCCTAACATGTGGTCTGTCTTTGAAAATGTTCCATTTGCATTTGAAAAGAATGTATATTTTGTTTGTTTGAGGTGAAAGGCCCTGTATATAACAATTAAGTCTATTTGATCTAGACTGCTGTTCAATGTCAAAATATCCTTGCTGATTTCTTTGCTTGGAAGATCTATCCATTGTTGACAATGGGGTGTCAAAATCCCATACTTTGAGTCTGTTGCTGTCAGTGTCTTTCTTGAAAGTCCTTTAAGATTTCCTTTATATACACAGGTGCTCCTATGTTTGTTGCACATATATTTAAAAAGGTTATATCTTATTGATAGATAATTCCCTTAAGTATTATGTAGTGTCCATCTCTGTCTCTTTTTATGGCCTTTGTTTTGAAGCCCATTTTGTCTGATATAAGTATTGCTACCCAGGCTTTTTTTTTCCTGTCCATTTGCTTGGAATATTTTTTTCCATTACTTCACTTTCAGTCTGTGTATATCTTTTGTTCTGAGGTGTGTTTCTTGTGGACAGCAGAGGTGTGGGTCCTATTTACTTATCCATTCAGCTACCCTATGACTCTTGATTGGAGCATTTAATCCATTTATATTTAAGGTTATTACTGATAGGTACATATTTTTTCCTTTTGTATCTGTGTTCCCCTCTCTCTTTTTCTTCATCTTCCTAAAATAGTCCCTTAAACATGTCTTGAAATGCTGTTTTGGTGGCAGTGCATTCTTTTAGCCTTTTTTTTTTTTTTTTGGTCTGGTAAACTCCTTATTTCACCTTGCATTTCAAATGAGAGCCTTGCTGGTAGAGTAGTCTTGGTTGTAGGCCTTTGCTTTTCATTCCATGGAATATTTCTTGCCATTCCCTTCTGGCTTGTAGGGTTTCTGTGGAGAAGTCAGGTGATTGCACATGTAATCACAAGCAGGGATAATGTATTGGTAATTCCTTATAAGGTTCTTGATACAATTGAACAACTTTTACAATGATTTTCCACAATATATTACATTGGACTGTGTAGGTTCTGTTTTCTCTTTTGTATTTAATAAGCATTCTACAGTTTATGGAATTAAAATCTTAATATTTATAAGATGATAAAGTAATGTCTCTTTACATATAAGTTACTTTCCTTTGACTGCTTTAAATATTTCTAATACTTCAAAACTCTTTTTGACATGAGAAATTCATCAACATTGTAACTCTAACTGGTAACACAGAAAATTAAGTCTAAAGATGGCATTCAGTAAGGTAGCAGATCTCATTTTATTAATACTGTGGACTTGAATTGTGACTGACATAGTGGAACAGAATTTATGGACCAGAATTGTGATTGACATAGTGAAACAGAATTTTCCCTGAACATTTGAAGTCAGTATTATTCATACCCTGGATTGGGATGCTTTCTCAATGCAGAGTTTTGAATTTCAATTTTTAAGTAAAATGATAGTTACTATTTAATTAACTGTGTGTGCATGTGTCCACATTCTGTGGATGCACAATGGTGTTGAAAGTAAGGAGATTGGAGGAATGTAAAATTTTAATAAAAGCTTATTTTGTTCATGGCTATTGGATATGGATATTAATATTTTTAACACAGATATCATTATTCTTATATTTTACCTTAAAATCTCCAGCCCTGGCTGACATGGCTCAAGTGGTTGGAGAATCATCCTGTAACTGAAAGGTTGTGAGTTTGATTCCCAATCAGGGCACATACCTTGGTTGCAGGTTCAATCCCCAGGTGCATATAATACTCAGTCCAGGAGTGTATGGGAGGCAATAAATCAATGTTTCTCTCTCATCATGTTTCCTTCTCCTCTTTCCTCTCCCTCTAAAAACAAAGAAAAAAAGCCTCCTTGGGTGAAGATAAAAATTCGTTTTAAAATCTACTTCATTAATTACATTTCGAAGTGGTTTCCATAAATATAGATTTTATGAGATAATTTTATCTTTAGTTATTCTGCCAAATAAAAACTTGTGTTCAACCTTTCTCATTTGTTTGTTTATATTAAATATAAAAGAAAAATAGATTTGCTTATATTGAGTTCACAATTATTTTTATGCCAGACCTCAACATATTTTAATAAGTTAAGAAAGCATTGGGTGGGGAAGAATCTGGCTCCAGGAGAGACACAGAGCTGTTACTAACCACAATCAGAACTTTTTTTCTGTCTGGTGCCTAACATAGTTGCTGGTATACAAGAAATAATCAGGAATCTAAGATGGTGGTGGAATAGGTAGAAGCTACACTCATCTCCTCCCAAGACCAAACTGGAATTGCAACTAAATTATGTAAAATCATCCTGAATAACCAGCAGAAGACTAGCTGAAGGGAAGTCTCATAACCAAGACTTTACAGAAGAAACCACATTGAGACTGCTCCAAAACAGGTTGCCCAGGACCAGTCAAGGGTAGCTTATGACATTCGACTGCACCAGAGTCCCTCCCAAAAGACACAGAACCAATACACCAAGTGGCCAGCTTCAGACAACATTAAAGCAGGGTCCCATAAGGTTCACATGCAGCAAATCCAGAAGGAGATTGTCAGGTACTAAACTCTGATAAGGCAAATTCTGCTTCACATGGTCAGCACGTGCACAGCAGCTCACACACCATGGTCGGGATGGAACCTCACAATCAGCCAGCCTGAGGGTCGATCACATGCATGAATGGGCCAATAGCAAGCAACACTCAGCTTCAACAGGAGGGCCCACATAACTCACACAAAGGACATTCCCGAGGCACCCCACTGAGGTGATCAATGAAACCATACTACTGAAACCCACAGGACACCTACTATATAAGGCCAACCAACAAAGACTGGGAGCCATAGCAGATCTATCTAACACATAGAAACAAACATAAATAGTCAGCCAAAATGGGGAGACAAAGAAACAGCTGCCAAAGAAAAAGAAAAAACAAAACAAACAAACAAAAAAAAACAACAGGAGAAATCTCCAGAAAAAGAGCTAAATGAAACGGAAGCAAGCCATAAACATTCCTGCCAACTTGCAATATTTTAGTCAAGGATGTTAATTATTTGTATTTGTTATTTTTGTAAAATAGAAGCTATAATTTTGTATTCAATAACATATCTAAGAAATAAGAAGATTCATACCAACTTGTATAATTATGATTCATATGCACACACACAATCTTGTTACCAAAAGGTACTAATAATATCTTTTTGAGGTCAGTCCCACACTTTAAAAAGTTGTCTTGAAATTTTATAATGACTTGTTTGTTATGGATCATCACAACTAAGATTTTAGCTAGTTTAATATTGCACAAGATATACCAGGGAAATTGCATAGTAAGTAAAGTGGTATTTCCCAAGAGTGTGCTAAAAATATAACAAGTATATTAGATAGACTAATGATCCATCCAATCCAGTATTCTCTACGTTATAGTCACTAAAGGTATCTTAATTGTTTTATGAGCTCTAAACTAAATGATCTTCCATGAGTATATGATATAGTAACAATTTATCTCATAAGGAAGGACTAATGTGCATTAATGACTATCATATGTCCAGAATAGATGAAAAATTCACTTATTCAATGAGGAACTTCTAGTTCAGAGTCTTTCCTTGCCTAATAAGATTTAATTTCTAGCCAGCAATGTTATACTTAAGCCAATGATTTTCTTCAAATATTTCCTCCAAGTAACTGGTATTTATTAGACCTTTATAACTTCCATTGTTTGCAATTTTATCATAATAATTATATTTTGTAAAAAGTCTATATTACTTTATATTCATCCATTGAATGTGTCTTTTAGGAGGCCTTCATGACATTTTTTCTGGTCATTTCATTCTAATGAAATGTATATTTTTCTTTATTATGAACATGATTGAATATAAAATTAGCTATTCCTCAAACTTTAAAATAGTTATTTTTTGAGGAGTAAGTTTAAAGTAACAGTGTCCAGAAACACAGGAATGGTTAGATAGATGTTTTGATGATAGACAGATGATAGATAGATAGATAGATAGATAGATAGATAGATAGATAAAAAAAGAAAAAAGGCAGGAAGAAAGGAAGGATATAAAATTCATCATGAAATTAATTTTTTTAAAAGATGTTTGCTTCTTTATTTTAAACAATTCCATGATCTTCTTGGAATCCAAGATTTTATGTATTTATTTATTTATTTATTGTATGTTTTTCATTACCATTTATCCCCTCATACCCTCTTCCACTTCCACTCTGCAGTCCCCACACTGTTGTCCATGTCCATGAGTTCTTTCTCTTCATTTCTTTCTTTTTTGTTGGATCCCTCTACTCCCCCTGCTCCCGGCCCAGAACTGTAAGACTGAAATTAATTTTAATTGTATTCAGGTAATGGATAATGAAATACAGTAATATTGTTCTTATTTTTGCTTTGATATATTCTCAAATTGGATATCATCAGCATTTTTATAATTTGTAATTCAATATTAATGCTATAAAACACTACTTTTAGATATTAGTGCAAATATTTTTTAAAAACATGTCATGTAAATATAATTCACATAGCTAAATTTTATTAAAAATAACTTTTAAAATTACTAACATCCAACACTGAAAGAGTAAAAATAAACTAAAGTACTTTTATTTTGGAGTGTAGAGTAAAATAAACTGAAACCATTAACTTAACTAAGGCACAGCAATTACTGTTCATATAAGGTCCTATTTTTACAAAGGGAGTAACCAAAGCACTTTTTATAGAATTTTAAAAGAAATCTAATGACTCTAGGGTTCAGATATACAGATGTTAAAATAAATCCATTAGCTTAATACAATGGAATACCACTCAGCCATATAAAGAAGAAAAAATTCTACCCTTTGCAACAGCATGGATGGACCTTGAAAGCACATGCTAAATGAAATAATCCAGTCAGAGAAAGACAAATACCATATGATTTTACTCATATGTGGAATCTAATGAACAAAATGACATAGTGAGCAAAATAGAGACAGATTCATAGATAGAGAACAGGTTCACAGCTGTCAGTGGGTAGGGGCACTGGTGGGAAAGTGGAGGGATTGAGGAAAAAATAAAATAAAAACAGAACTTGCTGACATGGGCAACAGTGTGGTGATTGCTGGGGGTAGGGTGGTTGGAGGAGATGAAGGAGGGTATAGGAGGAATACATGGTGATGGACGGAGACTTAACTTGGAGTGGTGAACATACAAGATGATGTGTTTACAGATGATGTGTTGTAGAATTGTGTACCTGAAGCCCGTATAATTTTCTTATATAATTCAATAAACTCAATAAAAACAATAAATCCATTAGAAAGTACTGTGTGACCATGACTACAAATAAACTCCTCTGAACCCCAGTTTTCTAATTTAAAAAATGAAGACATTGGACCATGTGACCAAGGTTCTGATCAGCCCCAATCACCTCAGCAGCAGTCATTCTCAACTTGCTATGCTTTTAAGTCTGGTGGTGATGGGCCAATATCATCCAGAAAATATCACAAAGTAAATTTTTGCAAAGAATAAAAAAGTCTACTTGTGAAAACTGATGTGTTCTAAAGACAACTACAATATTTCACTCTGTAGGAACTGTGTACTTTGACTAAAACAAACATTAAACTTAATGAAACAATGTCAGCATTCCAGCTGTTGTAAAACCTGATGATGCTACGCTGGCTGGGAGAATGATGGACATGACACATTATTATAATATTCATTCTGATGTTAAATATTCAGTTTAAGTCTTTAAATCAGGTCAAAGACAACAATTTATGCACACCCTTGTTTCTCTGTTCTGTCAGTCATTATCTCTCCATTTTAATGTTTGGCATCCAGCATTTAATTGAATTTCTAAAAGGGATAATTAATCATGAGATAGGTTTTTGCCAGGTTTTCAGATTTAAACCCATTTATGCCATATCTACTTGAAGGTAAAAGATTATACCTAGCTGGAAAATGAATTATACTATTAACTCACTGGAGTATTGTGCAATAAAAATTATTCTCTTCAAACAGCAGGGATTCCTTCAAACATATGTTCATGATTAATATGAAGTTCTGTTTAGCATGGAAACTGTGAATAACACATTAGTACTCCTTCCTTTATAAACTATTCCAATTCTAATGTTTAGGATCAAGGGAGATTTTATTCCAGGAGATTGTATTTTTATTAAAGTACATTGTTTTGATAGAATTAAGATTATTCTGGGGGAGTAGAGAAGCTTCTGTCCTGGTTTCTAAATATAGAAGCAAAAATATAGTTTAAAGAGAATTGATTGAGCCAATTCTTTCCCATTGGACGATCTAGCGATATTTACCTTGTGTGTTTGTCTGTGAAGCCTGGAGAGAAGGGTTAGCTTCCCTTGTTCCTTTCCAAATTCGCTGTGGGTGAGATGTCTGAGTCTCAAGGTGACTAAGTTTTGTTAGTTCATAAATTACATTATAATGTTACATTTTGAAACATACTCTACTCCTCTTCCTATGCTTACTTATCAAAAAGGAGCTCAGAGGGAATTTTGTTGGAATGTGAAAGTGTAAAATAGCATTTTTTTTTTGCTTTGGATTCTTCTAATTAATGATTTATATCCAATATAATAAAGTTAGCAAATACAAATTTTAAAAATGCAGGGAAAGGAAAAAGTAAAAGTTAACAATATGACCAACAGCCAAAAATAGCTATTGTTAATACTTTATTAAATGTCTTATCACTATTACGACTTGCCTGGGAAATTTGTTTCTTCATTTACAAAAATAATATTATTCTGCTGGTGATATTTTGCAGTCTGTTTATTTTAATTTACCATAAATATGCCCACTTCCTAAAACATTTTCTATGAATTTGATGTCTGCAAAATATTCCATGAAAGCAGTATTTTAAATTTCACTTAAAGATTTCGACCATGTTTTTAAATATTTAGAAAGTTCTATTTACTACTAAAAATAATATAACTCTAATATCTCTGATTAACATTCTAGATTAATTTTATGAGTAGTATGACTGTGTCAAAGAACATGCACATATTTGATGATTTTGATATATATTTGCGTTTATATTTAGGACATATTTTAGTGTCACATTGACATTTGACTTTATGCTTTCAATTTGTAGGGGACATCGATGTCATGAATTGTGTAACAATACTGCATCTCTTAAGAACTTCAGTCTCTCCTGCCACCCAATCAAATACCTGTCCAAAGTCCAGCATATTCTCAAGAATTAACATAAATTGGATCAATGAACTCTGATCTACATTATAATCCCCAGTGCTTACTTTAGAGTTAGCTCTGAAAGAAAATGGCTAATTAAAATTATTTCATTAGACAGACTCTGGAACAGTTAACAAGTCTGAATAAAAAAGTTATTCCTTTCTTTCAAAGAAGGTGATGGGATTAGTCAAAGAACATATATGAAGGACCCATGGACATGGGCAACAATGTGGGGATTGGCTATGGAAGTGGGGGTCTTGCTGGGTGGAGAAGGTGAAGGGGGAAAATTGAGGCAACTGTAATAGCATAAACAATAACATCTAATAAAAAAGAAGTTATTCCACTGCCAGGGAAATAAATTCACAAGGGAGTTCCTCATAAAACCAATGTTCAAAAATCTACTGTACTTACTTTTAGAATGGTTGTCCAAAGAAAAAAGTGCAAGATGAAAATAAAAAATTAAATGATTAAAATATGAGTATACATATGAAAATTTAATGAATCATTAATAACTAGTTTTTTGGGAGGTCAAGACAATGTGGAGTTAAAATACAAAATGATAATAGAGATAAAATATTCTTCATACACTTTTCCAGAGAAGGTTTAATAGTATTGAATACATTTGGAGATTGTTGAGTGAACATTTTAAATTTGTTTTAACTACTAAAAAATAGTAGGGATAGTACCTAGCGCTTGCTGCTTCTTGGAATGCACTTTCCCCAGGTGTTAGCATGTTGGCTCCCTGCGGGCATTTCCTGACCATCCTAACTTAAAATAAGCACCACGCACCCTTTAAATAATCACCACTTACCCCTACTCGTCATCTTCAGCTCCTTTATTTCTTTTTATAGCTCTTAACTGCCACCTTAGCTTATACCACATAGTCAATGGTTTCCTTGTTTTTGTCTCCTCCTGGAATGTTAGCTGCAACACCAGGATGATCGTGACTGTTTCATTTTGCTCCTTGTTCTCTCTACTTAACAGTGCTTTAGGGCAAACAAAGTGCACAGAATAGGTTTGCTGATTGAGTCAAAGAACTAAACAATCAATTTTCTCTGTATTCACATTAACTCTTTGCTTTTCATTTCTGTTCTGGATTTTTGCTCTCAAATTTGTCTTTCATAACACAGAATCAGAGCTCAGCAGTGTTTATTTGATTGAAGTATTTTTTCTTTAAGCTTGCAATATCAACATTTTTCTTGATTTGTGCTGTAAAGTCTCTCAGTTGACTACTTTAAATGTAATTTTGATGTTTGACATCTCCAGTGTGTCACAAAATTGATTCTCTTCATTTCAATTTTATTGAATACTAGGAATAAATTTTGCAAATAATTCTTTTCCAAATATTTTGAGTGACTTTTTAATATTTTAAACTTGGATTCATAGAATCAATAATGTATCGTGGGCAGATGTTTCATAGCTCTTTTTAACTCTTTCTTAATGGAATGCACATATAATTTTATATATTAAAGACAACTAAAATCAGGTATTAAAAATTTTTAATTATATTAATTTTTTCACATTGCATAGTTGTACCTGAAACTGTCATTTGATATGAAAAGCAACACACTATTATCATACTGTAAGACAGGATAAATTGATAGATATTAATAGGCTTATTCATACTCAGAAAACACTGAATAATACTTATATTTTGGATCATTTAAACAAAATTTCACTTATTGTAAAATTAATAAAGCATTATACAGTTTGAGAGGTAGTCATATTAACAAAAGAACCACTGAATTTAAATTATTTTACTTTTAAAAAATTATTCACTGATCTTTTATAAATGGTTTTAAAAGATAGATTATTTTAATTTAAAGAAAACCAAATAATATTGTGATAGGCAAGTTTTCCAGCTATTCTTCAACCTTTGAACACTCTAGTCATAAATGGGAAATTTTTAATATAATTTTTGTTTGGTTTTATTTTATATTTATTTTTATGTTTTGAGTTCCATTTCCCCCTTCATCCCCTATCCTCAGCCTGCCCCCCCACTTTCACAGTCAATCCCCACCCATTGTCCATGTCCATGGGGTCCTTCATATATGTTCTTTGACTAATCTCTTCAGCTTCTTTCAAACAGTCCTCCCATCCTGCCTCCCCTTTTATTGCTGTCAGTCTATTTCAGTGCTCTATGCATCTGGTCCTACTTTGCTCATCAGTTTATTCTGTTTATTAGATTCCTCTATAACTGAGATCATATGGATTTGTCTTTCATCAACTGCCTTATTTCACTTAGTATGATAGCCTCCAGTTCCATCCATGCTCTCACAAAAGGTAAGAATTCCTTCTTTCTGCTGTGTAGTATTCCATTGTATAAATGTACCACAGTTTTTATATCCACTCATCTACTGATGGACACTTAGGCTGTTTCCAACTCTTGGCTATTGTGAATAGTGCTACTATGAATGTGGGGTGTATAAAATCTTTTGAATTGGTGTTTTGGGATTCTTAGGATATATCCCAGGCAGTAAAATCACTGGGTGAAAAAGTAATTCCAGTGTTAATTTTTTGAGGACATGCCATCCTGTTCTCCACAGTGGCAGCACCAGTCTGCATTCCCACCAATAGTGCAGTAGGGTTCCCTTTTCTCTACATCCTCACTGGCAATTTTTGTTTGTTGATTTATTAATGATGGCCATTTTAGCAGTTGTAAGGTGGTATTTCATTGTGGCTTTAATTTACATATTTCTGATGACTGGTGATGACAAGCGTTACTATAGATTTTAGTATAGTCTGAAATCAAGGAACATGAAATATCTGACTTTGGTCTTCTTTCTCAAGATTGCCTTGGCTTTGGTGTCTTTTGTGGATTTATATAAATTTTAGGATTATTCTAGTTTTGTGGAAAATGCCTTTGGGATTTTGATAGGGATTGCATTTAATTTGTAGATTGCTTTGGGTGTTATAGATATTTTAATAATATTAATTTTTTCGATCCATGTATGGAATATCATCATTTATTTGTTTCTTCAATTTCTTTTATCAGTGCCTTACAGTTTTCAGTGTACAGGTCTTTCTTTGGTTAGATTTAGTCCTAGATAGTTTTTAATGCAATAATAAGTGGAATTGCTTTCTTAATTTCTTTCTGGTTGTTCATTATTAGTGCAAAAAAACACAACAGATTTTTGTATATTAATTTTGTATCCTGCAACTCTACCGAATTTAGTTATTAGTTTTAACAATTTTTTGGTGGAGTCCATAGGGTTTCCTATATGTGGTATTATGTCCTCTGCAATTAGTATCAGTGGTACTTCTTCTGTTGCCATTTGGATGCCTTTTATTTCTTTTTCTTGGTTTATTCCAGTGACTAGGTTTTCCAATACCATGTTGAATAATAGTGGTGAGAAAGAGTGTCCTTTCCTTGTTCCTGATCTTAGAGAAACAGATTTCAAATTTTCACTACTGGGTAAGATGTTAGCTGCCAGGTTGTCATATATGACATTTATTATATTTATGTACATTCTCTCTGTACTTACCATGTTGAGAGTTTTTATCATAAACAGAGGTTAACAATTCATATTAGTTCACAGAATACAAAGATTAGTGGTAGCAGCAGAAGAGATATAACAACTGCATTAGCAACTTTTTTTTATTTTTGCCACAACAATTTTTGCCTTTTATCCCCCAGATTTTTCTATAATTTTAATTTTATTTTCTTTATTATATTTCTAATAATCATAGCCACATAACAAAAATTATTTTTATAATTTTTAGCAGCAGCTAATTTTTCAAAAATATTTTCATGCATAATATTCTGTCAAACATTATCATCTGTTTAGTTCTTCTACTTGCAGTCAATAGTTAAATTGTTTACTTATCATAAAAGCTAAAATGAACTTCACAAAATATTTAGCATGTTCAGGATCATTTCTTCCAGGCTGATTTCCAGATATGAAATTATTATACTAAATATATGCAAAAATTTAAAAGGTACATATTAAATTGCTTTCGAGAAAAAAAAAGCAAAGATGCACTAAACCTGAAACCAAGCAAATATTAAATCATGTCATAAATGTCTTCCTTAAGAAATTTTTCTACTTTTCCCAATTAATCTTAATGCTTCAGATCATGTACTGATTATTTTGAGTTTTATACAATTACTATCTGCCCCTAAAACTTTTTTCATCCCCAAAATATTGTTCTATTAGTGGCACAAAAAGAAAAAAAGGAAAAATGGCATTTATGATATTTCTTTGGTTTGCCAACTGTAATCCTCACAAGAGACCTGAAGAATTGTTATAGTTGTGTTTGTTGTACAGAACATATAAATCATGGTCAGTGAGATTAAAGCTATTGTTCAAAATAACATTGTTGGCAAATGTCAAAGCTGGAATTTGTATCCAGCTACTTGTGAACTTATTTTATTTTCTCTCAGTTATAACATATGATCTTTTTTTCAAGGTTCAACTTCTTGCTAAATCTTACAGATGGATCTCTCACATTCTTCAATTTCTCTTTTGTCTTAGATAAGTAAAAATAATAATTTTCAAGTTAATTATAATTGGCATACTATTACATGTAAGCATAAGTGTGATTCTGAAACTCATGCTAGAGTTCAAAACTTAGCTCCATAACTAAATAGCTCTGTGAGGGTTGGCATCTGAACCTGTTTGCCACAGTTTATCTAAAAATTGTGCTGATAATAGTATAACTACCTTGCAGGCCTGTTATGAGAATTAAATTGTTAATACATACAGTGTTTGAAATAATAGCAGGTATGTAAGTATTTGCAATCATAACCATCATGAGTTTTAAAATTCCACATTTTTGGTTGCAACACTTAGAACCGCTTCCTGAGCTTCAAACGTTTTTCTCTGTACAGAAAAAGTTCACTATCCTTCTTTTTTACAGGAAGTTCACTAATGAGTTGAAAAATTCAGTAATAATTTAATCTTTATGAAAAGTATAAAACACTATTCCTAGATATGCTCTTCATTTTTAAAATAATATCAGTTTTCCCCTTTTTAGGGCTGAGAATGGGCTAAATGAATGATCAGCCTGGTGAAAATTGGGCCCTAGACCTTAAAAACCTCAGCAATGTCAGAGAAGGTATAGAGGACAGGGTACCTCAGACTGCTACCTTAGAAGGCATCTCAAATATAGATTTGAAGATATGGAAAAGCATAGTGAGTGTAAAGTTATTCATTAGTTAAAAATATCTGGTAGGTTCATCTACTAAAATAAACACAAGAATAAAACATGTCCTAAAAGATGGTTCTCCAAAAGACTAGCACAGGTCAACATCTGCAACAGGGTTGTAAAAGCAGGGCTTTCAAGATGGACAATGTGTATGTCAGAATGGAACTACTGGCAATGTAACAAATCACATATAACGTAGGGAAGAATACTGTTATGAAAAACTTACATTTCACTTGCATAGATGAGTTCACGATGAGCCAAAAATTATTAGAGACCAAAAATAAAGAGGAAACCGAATGGCAAGTGTGCAGTAACTCAGAAGCCAGAGCTGCCATGAAGACTCTTAAATTTTAACCACACACACAGGGAAAAGGAAAACCCCTAAAGGGGCTAATAGGAACTGGGGGCCCACACCGTGCTAGAACCCTCCAAGTGCAGCCATTTGACTGAGAGAGAGGACTAGTCGATAAAACAAACAAATGGAAAAGCCCTGCTTTTAAAACGACTTACAAAGACAGTTCTTTCTAGAAGTGACAGCAGGTGGACAAAATAGTACATCTTGAATATTTGATACAAACTTGATCCCTCTCTAATGACTTTGCTTGTGGAATCCGAAGCCAATTGATAAAACTAAAATACTTTCATATTGGAAATAGTGACAGGTACTTTTTCAAGGAATAGACTCTAATGTAAACTCTCTGAATTCCTAGCAATTAACACCTATAAAATGCAAGTTTACTTTTAATACAATGACCAATTAGTATATGAATGGGCATTGACACAATGGAGGAGAGGAAGAGAAAAATAAGAAAAGGATGGAAAAAAACTCACTTAATTGAAAGTGAATTTTAGATTTTAGAGGATACTTATTCATGCTAATGTATTTCTAATGAGACACTCCATTTCAGAAATAAAATGTCCATGCAATCACCACACAAAATGTAATATACAGTGTGAGTTACTCCTTATTTTATGGGGCTCACCTGCAGCTTCAAAGTCTAGTTCAGTATGAACCCTGTTGGAACTAATATCTTTTATTTTGGAACAAATAATTTGTAATTCTTTACTAATTCGAAGATAATATAATATTTGCATAATGCTCTCCAGATCCATCCATGCTGTCATGAATGATATGAGCTCCCTCCTTCTTTCTGCTGCACAGTATTCCATTGTGTAAATGTACCATAGATTTTTTGATCCACTTATTTACTGATGGGCGCTTAGGTCGCTTCCAACACTTGGCTATTGTAAATTGTGCTGCTATGAACGTTGGGGTGCATAGGTTCTTCTGAATTGATGTTTCTGGATTTTTAGGGTATAATCCCAGCAGTGGAATCACTGGGTCAAAAGGCAGTTCTATTTTTAGTTTTCTCAGGAAATTACATACTGTTTCCTGCAGTGGCTGCACCTGTCTTCAATCCCACCAGTGCTGTACTAGAGTTCCATTTTCTCCACAACCTCGCCAGCACTTCTTGTTTGTTGCTAAGTGAAATAAGCTAGGCGGTGAAAGACAAGCACCATATGATTGCACTTATAAGTGGAGACTAATCAATGGAACATGGAAGTGAAGAACAAAATGACAATGAACAGAGGAGAAGGGGGAGGGGAAGACAGTGAGTAATGGGAAGGGTGGTCAAGGAACATATATGGGGGACTCATGGATAAAGTCAAGGGGAAGGGATCAAGGGTGGGGATGATGGGGATGAATGGTTGGGGGGAAATGGACAAAACTGTACTTGAACAACAACAAAAAAAAGGCCAAAAAAATTTAAAGGTTTTTTTTTACCTACATTCGTCTGTATTTATCCAATAAAGATTCATTTTAATAAATACACATTTTAGAATGAAAAAAAGATAATATAATCTGTAATAAACATTTAAAATACACTTATGTACACATGAATGTACCTGTATATGCATATCCTGCTCTATATTATATAACATAAAAATAAAAAGAAAATTAATCTAAGTAAAATTATATATAGCTCAACATGTAACTGTTGGATCAAATTATTAGTGAAAACATAATGATGGGTTCATAACCTACATGTGGCATCACCTTGAAAGTACAAATCCAAATGTCAGTTGATACTGGTATATCACATTGGTAACTCAAATCAAAAGGACATATGCCATTAATGTGATTTTTTAAAAAACTATAAACATCTATTGGTAAACCAAACAAAATAAACACAGACTTCCCTTAGCTTTTTGTAAGATGGTTGTTGCTTTCTATAAAATTTTTTAAAACCTTACTAATATCTATAAAAAGAGGTTAGTAATATTTTCAAATGTATTCTTAGTTTCAGTTCCAAATGAGCTGAAAGGAATCTACCATTGATTTAAGGTTTGAGAACCACACCAGTTATTGTAACAAATAATTTCCATTTTTCATATAAAACAACTTATAAAATACTCAAGTGGTATAAACAGAACACTGTTGGAGAACCACTGGTCCAGAAGTAGATTTAGATGATTATTTCAACAAGTGATCAAATATGTACCTGATAATTTCAGTTCATCTTACTTTGACTTTTTTTCAATGAAGAAAATTTTATTACCTTGGTCTTGTAATATAGTTTGATATTAGGTATTGTGATCCCTCCAACTTTGTTCTTTCTCAAAATGGCTGAGGATATTTGGGATATTTTTTGATTCCATATAAATTTTTGAAATGTTTGTTCTTTATCTGTGAAATATGTCATTGGTATTTTAATAAGGATTGCATTGAATCTATAAATTGCTTTGGGTAGTATGGACATTTTGATGATGTTAATTCTTCCAATCCATGAGCACAGTATTTGCTTACATTTATTTGTGTCTGTCTTAATTTCTTTCTTCAGTGTTGTGTAGTTTTCTGAGTACAGGTCTTTTACCTCTTTAGTTGGGTTTATTCCTAGGCACTTTGTTTTTCTTTTTGCAATAGAAAATGGGATTTTTTTCCCTGACTTCTGTTTCTGATATTTCATTGTCGGCATACAAAAATACCTTCAATTTCTGAATATTGACTTTGTATTGCACTGTTTTGCCAAATTCACTTATTAGGTTGAGTAGATTTTTTGGTGGAGTCTATAGGGTACACTATCATGTCATCTGCAAACAGTGACAGTTTTTCTTTCACCTTTTCAATTTGGATGCCATTCTACTACTGGGACTATACTGTAAGAATCCCGAAACACCAATTCAAAAGAACCTATGCATCCCAATTCATAGCAGCACAATTTACAATAGCCAAGTGTTGGAGGCAACCTAAGTGACTATCAGTAAATGAGTGGATCAAAAAATGATTGATACATTTCCACAAAGGAATACTACATAGCAGAAAGAAAGAAGGAACTCCTACCCTTTGTGATGGCATGGATGGAGCTTGAGAGCATTATGCTAAGTGAGGTAAGCTGGGCAGTGAGAGGCAAATACCATCTGATCTCACCTATAAGTGAAACTTAATCAATGAGACAAACAAGCAAGCAAAATATAACCAGAGACATTGATATAAAGAACAAGCTGACAGTAACCAGAGGAGAAGGGGAAGGGGGTTAATGGTGGAAAGAAGGGGAAGGGTCATCAAGGAACATGTATAAAGGACACATGGACAAAGTCAAAGGGGGTTAGGATCAATGGTAGGAGGTGCAGATGGATAGGACACAGCGGGAGTGGTGGCGGAAAAAGGGAGACAACAGTACTTGAACAACAATAAAAATATATAAATTAAAAAAAAAATTAAGGGTAGACATTGGACTATACCCTCTTGCTATTCTGTTGTGAAATACTTCTTGACTTGTTAATAAATCAAACATTAAGAGATTTTGGGCAGGGAAATATTCAAAATTGTAATCATAACCACAATTAAGTTACTGAAAATTATTATAAACAAAGATCATTGTTACTGTTAATCAAGATGATTGAACTTGTGGCCAAATCACTTTTGAAAGTGTCTGTCAAAATGTCATTTACTAAAATGTAATGTTTTCATGGAAGACTGGAGAATCTTAATCTCAATCAATTCAGATGAAATAAACAGACCAGGACAATATGAATTAAATATTGTGATTCACAAATTACTTTCATATAATTAAAACAATCTAATATTTCATACTGAATAAGTTTATACTTATTTTAAAATATATTTTTGAACAGACTCTCAATATCACTAATCATCAGAGAAATGCAGATGAAAACCACAATAAGATACCATCTCACACCTGTCAGAATGGCCATCATCAATAAATAAAAAAAACAAATGCTGCTGAGAATGTGGAGAAAAGGGAACTTTTTGCATTGCTGGTGGGAATGTAGACCTGTGCAGCCACTGTGGAAAGCAGTATCAAGACCACTCAAAAAATTAAAAATGGATCTGCCTTTTGACCTAGCAATCCCACTTCTGGGAATATATCTGAAGGAACCCAAAACACTAATTTGAAGGATCATAAGCACCCCTATGTTCTTTGCAGCATTATTAACAATCACCAAGATATGGAAGCAGCCCAAATGTCCATTAGTAGATGAGTGGATAAAACAACTATGGGACATTTACACAATGGAATTCTACTCAGCCATTTAAAAAAAGATAATTTTACCCTGTACAAAAGTATGGATGGACCTAGAGAACATTATGCTAAGTGATATACGCTAAGTGAAATGCCAGTCAGAGAAGGACAAATGACATATAATTTCACTCATGTGTGGAATCTAAAGAATTGAACTAATAAGCAAAACAGAGACAGAATCATAGATGGACAACAGATGAAAGCTAGTTGTCAGGGGGGGTTAGGAGGTGGAGGGATTGAGCAAAAAAAGAAAAAGGACTCGTGAACATGGACAACAGTGTGGTGATTGTTGGGGGTGGGAGTGGGTGTATAAATGGACTAAATGGTAATGGAGAAAATATAATAAAGATTATATATTAAAATATATAGAAATAAAATATATATTTTTACTAAATAGTGGCTAAAACAAAAATCTCCTTGACTGTCCTTACCAGTAATATCAACTACAGAAGAACATGTTTTTTATTTAAGTAATAGCTATATAGTTTAGAATCCACCAAAGCTAAAACAGTCAACCAGCTTCCTACAAGTTGAAAATATAACTGCAAATAAATCATTTAGCTCATGCTAGATTGGATTGAAGTTTATAGTCTAGTGGCAGAAATAGAAATAGAAATTAAGATTCTTGTAGTAAAGTGTTTTATTCTTTTCTCATCAAAAGCTAGCACTAAAATCATATTGGTATATAAATCAGACATGAACAGGTAATGCAGCATTGGATAACTTTTGTAAAAGTCAGAATATAATACATTTTTGATAGTAGAGAGTTAAAACATTCTGTACAAGTGACATCAACCTTTTTAGAAATGTCATAAGTAGATTAATATTTTTGATATATGTAAATGACCAATCCCTAATTGTCAATTCAATTTATTCATTCATTCATGAAAAGCTATTAATTTTACAGTATGTTCAATAATTGTGCCAGACAGGGTACCCATGAAGAAAATAATATATGCGATCATATGGAAGTTTCACAGTTGAGGATATGCAAGTAGTTTTGTGAAGTTTTATAGGAATGGATGTGGAACATGGAGAGAAATGGAAGACAGGGGCAAATGAGATCCTGATCATAATGTATTCTGCATATCATTTCGCTAATTGGAAATTACTCTGAAGATGCTAAAAGGAATTAAGAATTTTTAATTAAGGATATGCCATGATCAAATTTTTTTTCAGAAATATGGCTATTAGCAATAGGGAGGATAGGGAGGATGGAGGAGCATGGACGTTTAAAAAGAAAAGAAACATTTTTTTTCCATGTAGATAATTTTAAGAAATGGAGACAAAATACTCAGAATCAACAAGAAGAAATAGGAAGACATTTGTAAAAGAACCAAAAAAGGAGGATCTAAACCTTGTTTTCTGCTGTTTCCAGAAGTCAGAGCTACTGTTCAAGAACAATATAAACGTAACTGTTCATTGGTTTTAATTTCTGTATATGTATTGTATTCCATATATCAATTCTAAGATCCTATAAATCATACTCAATCATGATTCTGTGCTGTTGTTTAAGAGAAATAAATTACTAGCTTAATTATTCCATAGAGCTAAGTTGCCTTGATTGTAGGATTCCAATTTCACAGGTAATAAAATGGGAAAAAATGTGCGCCTTAGAATCGACACCATGTTTTTTATTACATAAAATTAGCTCGGAACTTCTAAAACAATCTTTAACTCTCATACAGTTCATTTGAAACGCACACACACTTGGAATTAATAAAGGAGGTTACAGGTGCGGGGAGATCCAAGGAATTTTCAGACCAAATGTGCAGGACAGGTCTCAGAACAGGAGAGCTCGAGCATCCACGGGAGGCAGAAACAGGAATGGTTCCACTAATTATGAACACCTGTGTTTGTAAAGGAGCTTAGGTCTTTAATAACTTCCCTTTCTTGCTTAAAACATGTTTGTCCCCTTATATTTACATTTCTAACTTTGCTCAATAATTTTCAGGTTGAGATCATACACTTGTTTTTGTGGGCCCCAGTGTATTTCACAATGGCTTTTCCACAGTCACCTCTCAAAAGTTACCTGTGGGATAAATTAATTACTTCTGATTCCTGTGACTACTGCCAGACCCATGAGAAAGACTCGGCAAGAACAGCTGTCTAATCATAATGTTGAAGTTTTCCTTCTGACATATGCCAGTGCCTCTCAGCTGTGTCCGTGGTGCGCTGGTTCGTGGAGCGGACTATTGTCCTGACCTGGTCAAGCATTGAGGCACTTTTCCGTACCTGGGAATTGTCCTGTACGAGTACTCTTTTCCAATTTTCCCTGTCAAGTGGTGCAGACTATATCCAGTGTATCTAGCAGATGCCCAAGAAATGCGTTATATGTAAGTTTTCCTTAGTAAACTGCCAATTGCCAGACTGGAGTGTCCAGCTTCTTTCTTTGGTCTTTCTCAGCCCTCCACTTATGGAGGTAGATTTTCAGTCTGGGCGCTTTTTCCTGCATGCACTAACATAGACAGTTCGAATTCTTCATGGAGTAAAGTAAAAGTAAAAAGAGATTTAGAAGTGTAAAATCTAAATTATAAACCTCAAATGTCAATAGCTGCTCTCACCTTACTTAGCATTTTTTTAACTTTTCTTGTTTTTATTTTTTCTTTTTTAATTAATTATATTTTATTGATTATGCTATTACAGTTGTCCCAATTTTTCCCCTGTTGCCTCTCTTCACCCCGCACTCTCCACTCCCTCAGGCATCCCCACACCGTTGTTCATGTCCATAGGTCATGCGTATAAGTTCCTTGGCTACTCCATTTCCCATACTGTGCTTTACATCCCCATGGCTATTCTGTAACTACCCAGTTATACCTCTTAATACCCTCACCTCTTCACCCATTTCCCTACACCCACCTCCCACCTGGCAACCATAAAAACACTGTCTATATCCATTATTCTGTGTCTGTTCTTCTTCTTTGCTTAATTTGTTTTTTAGATTCAATTATTGATAGATATGTATTTTTTACCATTTTATTGTTCATAGTTCTGATCTTTTTCTTAAATAAGTCCCTTTAACATTTCATACAATAATGGTTTGGTGATGATGAACTCTTTTAGCTATTTCTGGTCTGGGGACTTTTTATTTACCCTTCAGTTCTAAATGATAGCTTTGCTAGGTAGAGCAATCTTGGCTGCAGTTCCCTGTTTTTCATGACTTTGAATATTTCTTGCCAATCCCTTCTAGTCTGCAAAGCTTCTTTTGAGAACTGACAGTCTTATTGGTACTCCCCCGTAGGTAACTAACCTCTTTTCTCTTGCTGCTTTAAAGATTCTCTCTTTATGTTTAACCTTTGACATTTCAATGATGATGTGTCTTGGAGTGGGTCTCTTTGCATCCATCTTATTTGGTACTCTCTGTGCTCCCAGGATGTGCATGTCTATTTCCATCACCAAATTAGGGAAATTTACTTTTATTATTTCTTCAAATAGATTTTTAATTTCTTGCTCTTTCTCTCCTCCTTCTGGCACTCCTGTGATGGAATGTTGGACTTCTTGAAGTTGTCCCAGAGGCTGCTTATACTATCCTCATTCTTGTTTTTTTTTTAATTCTTTTTCTTCTTGTTCTGTGATTGGTTGTTTTTTACTTCCCCATGTTCCAAATCATTGATTTGATTCTTGACTTCATCCACTCTACTGTTGTTTCCCTGTATGTTGTTCCTTATTTCGGTTAGTGACTCATTCATTTCTGCCTGGATCATTTTTATGCTACTGAGGTTCTGACTGAGTTCCTTGAGCATCTTATAACCAGTGTTCTGATCTCTGCATCTGGTAAGTTGCTTATCTCTATTTCCTTTAGCCCTTTTTCTGGAGTTTTGACCTGTTCTTTCATCTGGGCCATGTTTCTTTGTCTCCTCATTTTGGCAACCTTCCTGTGTTTATTTCTATGTACTAGATAGAGCTTCTTTGACTCTGTGTCTTGGTAATGTGGCCTAATGCAGTAATGTAGTAGGTGTCCTGCAGGGGCCAGTGGCACAGCTTCTCCTATCACCCAGGCTAGGTACTTCCTGTGGTCTGAGTACACCCTCCTCCTGTAGTTGAACCTTGGTTGCTGTTGGCAGATAAATGGAAGGGATTTACCCAGGTCAGCCAACTGCAAGGTTTGGTTGTGATCACTTAGTGCGAACCTCTGCCTACCAGGGAGAACCAGCTGTGCAGGGGCCAGATGGTGTTGTTCCAAAATGTAGCTGTTCACTGGGTGGACTGGCCCTGGGTTTCCCAGGTGGTTCAGGCCAAGGTTAGCCCCCATCTGTGTTTTCCCAGAGCTATAAAGCAGTCTGAGATAGCTGCTACTTGTGCTAGGATGGGAGATTCCCACGTAAGGCCAAGCTGTGAATCTCGGCTGGCTGCTGCTAGTGCTGGGCCTGGAGCTCACTGAGGCCAGCTGTTGAGTATTTGAGAGGATTTAGGAAGTTGTGAAGCATGAGCCAAGATCAGCCATTCATATAAACAAGCAGCTTGGATGGGCCCATAAGTTGGGTAGGGCGGAGCCTCTGGGGGTTTCCAAATTGGGTCAAACAGTGTTAGTCAGGTTGATGGAGTCTCAGTTATGGCACCCTCTTGGTGGCTCTGTGTGGGGAGTTTTAGAAAACGAACAATGGCCTCTGCTTCCCTTGATGCCAGACACTTCACTTCCTCCCTGTATGCCACTGGTACTTTTCAAGCTGCTACCCTGGTGCTGGAGCTCAGGGGGAGTGAGTCTTAGTAGGTGAGTCCATGTGTCTTCTTTAAGAAGAACTGCTTGGGAATCCAGAAGTTTCTTACACTGACATGATCCCACTGGTTTTTGCAGCCAGAAGTTGTGGGGACTTATTTTCCTGGCACTGGAACCCTTGGCTGGGGCACCTGGTGTGGGGCTGGGACTCCTTGCTCCTGAGATAGCCCTCCCCAATTTTTATCCACCACACATGGGTGAGGGAACAGCCCCTTCCTCATCTGTGCCCCTCCTCCCAGTCAGATGGATGTGGTTTCTTTAATTTCACAGTTGTCAGATTTCTATTCAACTTGATTTCTGAGGTTCTGAGTGATGGTTGTTCTATAGGTTAGTTTTAATTTTGATGTGGTTGTGCGAAGAGGCAATCCATGTCTGCCTATGCTGCCATCTTGATCAGATGTCTCGGTTTTCTTTTTTGTTCAGTCTCTCCATAACCCCCATAGCACGACCCCCTCAGCTGCTGACCTGATCTCTATAAGTCTGTCTCTATTTTGCTTGTTTGCTCATTTTGTTCATTAGATCCCACATATGAGTGAAATCATATGATATTTGTCTTTCTTTGACTGGCTTATTTCACTTAGCATAATAGTTTCCAGGTTGACCCATGCTATTGCAAAAGGTAAGATTTCCTTCTTTTTTTATCTCCGAGAAGAAGTCAATTGTGTAAATGTACCACAGCTTTTTATCCATTCATCCACTAATGAACAATTGGGCTACTTCCAAATTTTGAATATTATAAATAATGCTGCAATGAATTCTTTCAAATTAGTGTGTTGGGTTTTTTCGGATAAATCCCCAGAATTGGAATATCTGGGTCATAAGATAGCTCCGCTCTTAATTTTTCAAGTAATTCCATACTGCTTTCCACATTGGCTGCACCAGTCTGCATTCCCACCAACAGTGCATGAGGGTTCTTTTTTACTAATATAATATAGTAGCAATTATATATCTCAAGGGCAAATATATTTAATGGGAAATGATGAGACAATATGACAAGTGCCTTTTTGGGAAACCAAAGATAATTGCAATAAGATTCTCAAGCTTTTATATTATACTGACCTGGGAAAACCAGGTTTTTAGTACCATAAACAAAAAGATTCCAGAAATTAATATCTGGATTATTTCCAAGCATATAATTTTTTCAGCTTAAAGTATACATATATATGAAATAAAACCTTTCAGATCAGCTATTCAAGGTCTGCAAACCATTCTGACATTTGAAAAAAGAAACCCTTTTAAATTTCTTTCTCTGGTTAGCCAATATACTCTTTCCCCAACCACAGTTTCCTGACAGTCAGCCTAGTATTTACAGTTATATGTTCTAACTCACCTATAATTATAGGAATTTTCAGAGTGAAAAACATCACTGATTTCATTCTTACATCTGTGAAAAGACCTAAGTTTTCATGTGAATTTATTTTCATGATATCTCATTTCAAAGTGGACCCTACAGTATATTTTACTTTTACTTTGAACAGCAAAATATACCACTGATGAAAGAGGATTCATCCAATTACTATGAGCAAAGTACCTTTAACTTCCTTTAGATATCTGCGAGTAGGATATAAAATGACACTTCCTGGACACATCAGTAGCACAATAGGGTCTTTATTGATTTTCATATCATGTTCTTCAGTCTGAGATGGCTCTCTTGAGAACTTCACTTCCCAGCAGGAAAAAATTGCCTTTTCTACGTTTAAATTCTCAGGTCTATTAATGCATCCCTAGCTGGAGACAGTGTCATTTTAGTTCTATATCTTTGTAGTTGATGTGTCTACACCTTGCTGTTGTAGTGCCCTAATGGATCCTAGGGTCGTAGGTCAAAGTATGAAAACAAAAAATGAAATTGCTTAGCCTGTGAATCAATAAAAAAGACTCTTAACACTTTTTCTAAGTATAAAATGTGTAACCAATGAAGCGTGATAAGTGCATTCAACCTTGTACTAAAACTATAAATAGTGTTTCTCACAGCCATTTATGTACAAAAAATGAAGACAAATGGTTACTATTATTACTCAATGTGTAATATCTAGAAGATCACGAAGAACAACCTAAGAGCATTTGTTATGTTGACTAAAATGTTCTATTACTATCTTTTCAAAAGTTACCTCAAAATCACATTGGATACCCTATTATTCTCCTTAAATAATCTAATTTAAAATAAAATGCTGTGAAAAAAAAAGCATCAAGTGGAACTATCTTCATCTTTTAAATTGACCTCCCTAAAGTTATCTTTGATGGTTAATATTGCTT
This sequence comes from Mormoops blainvillei, assembly GCA_004026545.1. Classification (NCBI taxonomy): domain Eukaryota; kingdom Metazoa; phylum Chordata; class Mammalia; order Chiroptera; family Mormoopidae; genus Mormoops; species Mormoops blainvillei. Next base: position 59,874 of record PVJD01006141.1, on the reverse strand, counting down.
TTAGTGATTGCTACATAATTAATAAATTTCATTATGAAGTTGAGATAATATATGCAGAACAAAAGTAGCACTATGGTATTGAAAGCAAAGAACATGTTTTCTATTTGTCTTCAAATTTATATCTGATAATTAAACTTTTACAGTTTTGACATTTTATTATCTAATATTTTTCTATATGTTAATTTATCATGTAACCAGTTTATCCTTAGATATGACCTACACATTATTACCAAAGAGACAACTATGCCAAATATTTCAGAAAAATCTATTTTTAGCCAATTCTATTTACATATTAACTAAAAAAACAGTTATTAAAATACATATTCAAGAATTTTTATTTTTAGTCTTTTATACTAAACCTAACTAGTTGTTTTAGTTTAGATATCAGATTAGGGATAAATAAGTCCTTTAGTAACGTGAAATAAATCTCCCTTTTTCATACTTTTTTAAAAAAAAAGTTTTGCATGGCTCTTTACAACAATAACCATATAGTTCATTTTGCCTTTTAATAACCTGAATCTTCATTGACCACCACACAAACTTTCTTAATAAAATGATAATAAATATTACAAAGTCTTATGTGATTGTTTCAGTGATACATGCCAACGACCAAAGTCCAAGAAATGTTATAGGTGACTTTATAAATTAATGACTCAAAAGAGTAGCTTTTTAAAAAAATATATGATCTTTGATCAACTTCTAGTTAATTATTTAATCTTCACAGTTATTTTATAATAATGTTTAGTTTATAGAATGGAATTAATGTTTTTGTCTAGAATAGGTTATGTAAAACTGTGTCTAGAACATGTGCCTACTTATGATATATTCACACTAGAAAACATCACTTTGTTTGGCTAGAATGGATTTTTAATACCACTGTTCTAATGGTAAAACTTATGGGAAAAAAGTATATTTGAGAACCTCAAGAAGATGTAAATGGAGTAAAAACATTTTTCTTTAATGGAGCATATAGTTTAGCCATTATTTGATTAGACGTTTTTCTTCTAATCAAAATGTTAATAAATATGAAAATAACTTTATTGGAAAATATTTATAGCTATTAAGATAGAAATGTAAGTATCAAAGACCCAGGGAAAAGTCATAGAGCTTTAAAGCAAATTATAAAAAGACAAATAAATACCAAATTTCTCTGGCCTATATTCACTGAGCAATCAAAATGTATCAAGATGTGATGCTAACCACAATAGCTGCAGAAGAAAAGACCTATGGTCTTTTTAGAATTAGAACTCTTATTACTCAAATCATTATTGGCCAAGGGCTTAAGAAATAAACTTAGAATTCTGTGATAACTTTCAATACTAATACGACTTGGACTTTTTAGGAGACATTTAAAGTAAAGAAAGCACCATGGTTTCAAATATGAGTCTTATTAAATTTGAAAGGCATCAATGATCCTGTAAAATAAAATAAATAAATAAATGATTTTCTAAAACAGTGATTTTTCTTCCTAAAAGCATACATATAGTAAGACCACCAGCCAACCATAATCGTTACAGTGTATTGGCTAAAACTCTTATTTTAATTGAACTGTGTATCAATAATATGTCTGTCAATAATATGTCCTCCAACATTACCTACATTGAGAAGACTTTTTTCATTAAAATAATGCAATCTCAAACATGTATTCATTTCCCCTTTAATTAGAATTCACTTTTTAATTATGGTAAAGTAAAATTTGAACTTATAGATATCTATAAACACACACACAAAGGTGTTAGATACAATGTTTCAAACAACTCATGCATTCTCAGAGAACCCAAAGGTTGTAGGAAAGGTATATAAATGTTTCTATTCACTTCAGATAAAATATGAAAGAAGAAAATTTGTCACTTGAAATACTTTCTAAAAATAAACTTTTATTTTATTTTTCACTTTTTTTTTTCTTTTCCGGATGCTACTGCTTAGCTCTTCAAAGTGTGAGGGTAAAACGTTGTGCGAGAAATCTAAAGGTTTTTCAAAAGTAGCTACAGAAAACTAATGCAATTGCCTTACAGCTGTTATATCAAAATGCTGATAGTGACAAATGGCCCAAAACAGTGACATCAAACCCTGACCAGTTCGGCAAAATCCATAGAACAATGAATGCTTTTTATTTCTGTGCTTTTCCATGCAGAATATAAATTTCAGAATGCGATAAGATATAGTTCTCTTTGAAAAATGACCCTAGAACACAAGGGAAAAGCAGTGCTGATGACATAGTTAAGAGAAAGTGAAGAATTCTGAAATAGTAAGGATACTTACTAAGAGAAGAGTCTTGTTTAACATACTGAGTGGAATGTCAAGTTTGAGGAAGATTCAAATCACATCTTTAACTTTAACATTCTACATTACTCTTTTTACAGGAAATCATGACATCATCAGAACATTATTCTGTGTCACAAATTATGGGAAACTTTTTAGGATATGACGTTATTTACAAGTTTGGAAATTTTGAAAGGGTATATTTTCTTACATATTTGAATGTGATAATGATTATTAGATAGATGTCTCTATTTTGCTTTATTAGTCATGGATAATTGTTTTAGATTTGTTGAGATATAATTGAAAACTAAAAATGTTATTTACTTAAGATGTACAAATTAATGTTTTGATATTAGTATATATTGTGAAATGATCATCACAGTCAAACTAATTAACATTGCCATTGCCTCATATAGAGAGCTCATGTTTTTCTTTTCATGTGATAAGAACTCTCAAGACCTAACCTTTTAGCAAATTTAAAGTCTAAAACATTGTATTGTTAACTGTAGTCACACTGCTGCATATTAAATCCCCAGAATTTATTCACCTTGCACACCTGAAACTTAGTGCCCCTTGACCAACCCTTCGCAACAACACCCTCTGCGTCTACGAAGCTGGCTGTTTTAGATGCCACGAAGAAGTGAGATCATGCGATAGTTGTCTTTTTCTGGTTGGTGTATTCCACTTGCTGTAATGTTTGCTATGTTCATCTTTTTTTTTTTTTATGGCAGGGTTTCCAACATTTTTAAGGCTGATACACACATATTTTTATTCATTTATCTGACAATGGATATTTTGGTTGTCTTCACATCTTATTGTGAAAATGGTGTAATGAATAAATACATATGGGAGTGCAAATATGTCTTTGAGATACTTATTTCACATCTTTTAGATATATACCCAGAAGTGGGATTGCCAAATCATATGGTAGTTCTATTTTTAATTTTTTGAGAAATTCCCTCATACTTTCTTCATAATGACTATTTCAAGTTACATTCCAGTTTACAGTGTACAAGGTTTCTGGTATCTCCTAATCCTTGCTAACACTTATCTTTTCATAAAAGTAATTCTAACAGTTGAAATGTGATATTTCATTGTGGTTTTAATTTGTTTTTTTATAAACAGGAAACCACGATTAAGCTGTATGTATCACATAAATCTGCATTTTCACAATCTTCTAAAGAACATTACACAAGGACAATGAGCTCTCCATAATAATTTCATTCATCATAATTTTTTTAAAAATAAAAACTATCTTTTTTAAAGAATATCAAAACAATATATTTTAACATCATTAACATTCATATACAATATTAAAATATTCAACATTTGGGCTGTAAACATACAACTATATTTACTATATTTGGAAATAGTATGTTTCATTGTTATTATGTTTTAAGTTAATTTGAATCTTAGATTTTTACTTGAGATTTGTCATTAAAACTTATACCTAGTATGTCACACTTGTTAGAGGTAATGATCCCCCTTTTATTAATTCTCACCCGAGGATATGAAGAGAGAGACAGATAGAAACTTTGAAACGGGAGAGAAATATCAATTTTTTCCCTCCCCTATGTGCTTCCACTGGGATCGAACCCGTGAACTCTTGGTGCACAGGACAATGCTCCAACCAACTTAGCCACTGGGCTAGTACATAACTCCATTTTAACATGTTTCTTGAGCATATGTATGTATACATCATTAAATTATATGCTCTAATTAAAATCACCTAGTGAATAAACTTGTTTTCTATCATTACTAATATTTGAAAAGTTGACCTAAAATTATTTTTTATGACTTCAATAACATTAATATTATCATTCAAAAGAAAGTTTAACACATTCCATCATCAGTGAGACCTAGAATATCCTCTATAAGTGAAATAAAAGCATATTAGCAAGTGCTTGCATGAGTTAAGCCATTTTAAATATTATGTAAAAAGTGGTACTAATATTAAAAAATAGCTATATTAATTTAATAAAATTGCCAACAACCAAATTTTATTTAATGCATTCCATATCATTTCCCTATTTTTAATTAGTTGAAAAATATTTATATAGGTGATTTTATATAGCTTAATACTAATATTGTTAGACTAACAGAGATATTAGATAAATATAAGCTCATATTTTGAAAATATATGTTTTAGTATCTTAAATGATTTCAGAAGAAATAAAATATAGCATCCTATTTTCAAATATCTACTTTTCATTGTAGCTGATATTGAATCCACAGATAAACTTTAGTTACAGTAGCTTAACCAGAAGTCATGAAATCATATTATCACATAATGCATAGTTTTTATATTTTCCAAACACACACACCAGTACCACCACATGCACAAAAAGAAACTAGCTCTTATAACCAGTCCCATTTTCCAAAAGCACTGTCTGTATTATGGCTTCAAAAGACAATTTGAAACTCAACATGAACAATTTGTCTTTACTGTTATATATAATCTCTCGCCTTGAGGCTAGTGGATGAGGAGGGAACTTCCTGCTGCATGAAGAATGGAGAGAGAATAATCAATAAAAAATTAACTGGACAAAGAAAACCTCTTTTCCTATCTCAAAATAATATTTACTATATCTGTAAAGACAGATCACAGAAAATAAAGAGACTAGTTGCAAAGGATGACACTGATAAGCTGATCCCAGGATATACAGTGTCTGGCTCAAATAATGCCCATTTTTACACAAAATATTTTATTAAAAAATCATAAGCATATAATTCTATAACATAACAATATCACACTTAAGCACAACATACGACATTTTAGGCAAAATGGTCAAATTAAGACTATAAATTATCAGACTCATAGTATTACCCTACCAACCACTCTCAAGCAAGCCTTACTTTTGCTAGACCCTAGATTATAAAGTGTCTTGTGAGTTAACATAAAGTATTCCAGCCTTTACAGCATCATTAGAATCTATGTATTTTAGGTTAAGTGGTGAGATTTATATTATCAAAGTACAATTTTCTCTCCTATATAGGGGATATAATTACAGGAGAATATAGCATAACTATGGTGCTCAAAGTTTGCCTCAATAATTCAAGAGTAGGATAATCATGACTTGTTCATTACAGTCTGTGGCAAAGGGGGAAGTAATAAAATTCAAGATTTATTTAGAAAATGGACTAGATAGGACTTAGTGATTGATTGAAAAAGGGTTGATATGTAAGGAAAAGTGGTCAAGAATAATGAAGATTTCAGACCTTCATAAGTGAAAGAATGATACCATTTACTAAGATAGGAGACACTGAGAGAATTGCAATAGTACAGGATGAGGTGAGGACATTATAATCAAATATATTGATTTAAAGTTCCTATAAAACAACTACATAAAGTAAATATTTTAAGTATTTAGATACATTGTTCTAGAACTCTGAAGACTAGTCAGTGATGGAGTGAAAATCGTTAGGACTAAGTGGCAGTTGAAATGAGTTTTCCCAAGGAAATCGTGTGGAAAGAGAAGAGGACAGTCAGCACTAAAATAACAACAGAGCTAGAGTGACTTGGAAACTGGTGCTAAAATTTATTTCAGAGGAAAAGAAACTGAATAAACAGTTCAAATTATGTGAAATTAGATACCTGGCTTATTTTTGAAATCATGTTTTCAATGGACATTGGTATGACATACACAGAATGTAGTACCAAAGAGGTTACCCAAGTTATCACATGCAGCCTTCTATAAGCAAGGCATTAGATGACTAAGTGTTTTCTACCATAAAATAATTTAATAAAATTAGATAGTACAGTGTAATAGAGATGTTTGGTGACCTTTAAGTGTGCTACACAATCTAAACAAAGAAAATGAGTATATTGCTTTAAATAAAAAGATCAAGATATGCATAAGAAACCTAAAAGCTTCTATGACTGACCATAAAGCATAACAAAACAAAAACAAAATACAACAAAACAAACCTGAACTACTGTAGCTTTAGGATGTGATTTCTTAAAACCAAGTCCACAGTGTGTTCATGTTGGTAGATAACATACAAAGCAAATTTATTTTTCATTTCATAGTGTCTTTTATTTTAAAAGTGAACATTTTTGGAAGAAGAGAGATACTAAAAACTGGGGTAAGGTTTCTGAGCCAAATCAGATAGGTGGGATTGGAGATGTTGAAACCATTACACATTGCTGATCCTCCTTTGCTGCAAGAAGCATCCCTTCCTTCACTGTCTGAAGGGGTTAGTTTCCCTCGTCTGTAAAATCTAGTGTGGCCTCTGCCGAAGTAGCTGCCTTGCAAGGAATTGTCAATATCCATGTTGAGTTCTGTGGTGGCTTTTCTCCGTTGGTCAGTTAAACTTCTAACATCAAACTCTGTTTTCTGAATTCCGTAGCAGTTCATGCAATTCTGAGCTTTCTTTACTGGATGTTTAGTCTTTAAGTCCTATTGCTTTGGAAGGTCTCTGAGGAATTTCAACAGATGACATTTAAAATAATTTTATATATCATGCTTGGTTGCTCTCATTGGGAGCCTTGGTCTGCTACAAAAAATACTTGCCATAGCTGAAATGGAATATTTTGTTTAATTTTAATTTACATCTTCACAGTTCATACCATTTTTAGTCATACCTGATACTCAGAGCAGAAATAATTCAGTGCAGTGTTAGATTTCGCATCTCTACAGAAAAGTTTGTTTTAATATAAAAATCATTCATATTTATTATATAAACCTTAAGTGTAATGGCTTGACTTTTATTTTTCCTCTATTAATATCTGATTTTTAAAAATTTTTCTAGTTTCCATTACCAGTCTAATAAATTGGATATATACATCAGTGATAATTACCAATTAACATTTCCATTTATATGTTTGTAAGGTTTTTTATATGTATCATAAGTAAGACAAGTTTTATTCTTTTACTCATACATCAAACACTTTATCTTACCCTGTTATAGCCCTGATATATAAAGTGGTAACCATTTACAACATTATTTTCCTCCTTCTGCACCATTAACTTATCAGTTCTTCATACTATTACTTGAAAACCTATTTCTAGGCTAGATTCCAAATAAGAACATTTAAATTATAAGATACCAGAATATATATGTTAAAAGGAATTCCACTTGACTTGCACAAACAGTTAAAAAATTTACAGTTAACTTTATTTAAATACTCTAAGAATAGAGATAAATTACATCATTAACTCAAAAAGAAAGAAATAAAATTTGAGAACTTATCAAGTAGTGTTCATTGTCCAAGTGTAACAATAAAGTATGGGCTGGCTGGTTAATATTCATGCAAATTAATTTTTTCTAATCAAACTTACAACTGTTTTAAGTTACCATGTTTTATTTCTAGTAAATTATTCATATTTTAATCTTTGATTATATTCAACATTTAAAACACTCATCAGGACATTGCAAAAATAATCTTTGAAAACAATAACAAATATGTCTTTCTTTTCTTTGAATTTTTGAACCTTTTTAAATCTATATGCATGTCAAAGCAAAGATGTTCTTTAAGAAAGATGTTATTTTCCTCTCCTTTTTAGAGGAGAATGTAGTAGGGCATTCATTGTATGTCAGTGTAACAAAAAATTGGTGTTGTAAACTTTGTAATATTGACATACACTTTCCAGGACTTCCAAGTTCTGCCCTCACATGAATCCTACTGACTCAGGGACTTGGTGTCAGTCCTTGATTGTGTTTTCACATTTTGCAAGTCAACAAACTGAGTTCAATTTTCAGCAGTCGAAAGAGGCTTTTGTCATTGTGTTTGCATTCAATTTTCCATGGCACCCTGCCCACTTAATCATGCAGGTAGGGGAATTACTGGCAATGCAAGAGGGGCCAAGACAAGCTGCTGTGACCTGGCAAGAATCATGTCACATGTAATTACCATAATTTATAAGGATCACTCCACACTCACTGGTGTTGTTACTGCACACCAATTTGACTTGCTAGAATGTTTAAGTAAATATTTGCACGCAACCCAAAGCTGTTGAGAATTTTCACTTCACCTAGGGCCCCCTTCTTATGAAATATTCAATACATGAAATGTCTCCAGTGGTGCAGAGTAGTGGGTTTTCTCTCTGATTTGATTAGCAGTGATGATTCTTTCATGAGCTGTGAATGTCCTTCCATATTAGCATCATCCAGGTTCTTCGGTCTTGTCACGGAAGAAGAGGCCTGGGAGTGCTGCTGCTTATGAATGTGTTTAAAGCATGTCTTTAACAATCTATGAATTGTTTTAAAATAATTCAAATAAGTTTCAATACAGTCCATTCTAACCGATAATGTGTTACCACAAATCTGAAACCTAATGATGTATTAGAAATACAAAGAAACTCAAGACAGAAATGCAAATTTTGGCATTGGTATAAATTCATTTAATGGGCAGGGGATGTTGCACAGTTGTAAAAAAAATTGTGAGTTGTAGTGCTTTGTTCTTGGTAATTTAAAGATTATTATCTAAAATAATCCTGAAATTAAAAGGAACAAACCTGTTAATGGAAATCACAAATATTCTATATAAAATGTCTAGAATAAATACCAAATAAACTATATTTCTATCACCCAAAATGTGATATGTGTGTACATAAATACATATGTATATAAATATAAAATTATAAATATATATACCATTCTAAATTCTATAAATTTATTTTTAATAGTGTAGAAAACACAAGTATATGCAGGATTATTGTACCAAATACTTATATTGTCAGATATAGCTGTGCCTCCTCATCTCTGCTTCTCCTATCCTTAAAGAAAATTTATTTCCTTAGTTAATGGGAGAAGACTCTCACTGAAGTTATGATTTATAAATTTGAGCACTTGATCCAATTTGCATTTTAAGCATTTTTATTTATAAAGCAAAAAATTACCAGAGCTGAGAGTATTTATGAAATTTAAAAAAGCACATATTTGGTTGTTTAAATGAATTGTTCAAGTGATGAGAAATTATTTATTTAACAAATTCCTATCAGTCAAATGAATGTTTTTCCCCTTAGCAGATTAACAAGCTAATTGCATGTGTTATGTGCATAAGACAGTATATTGAGGAATTATGCACTTATTATATTTATATTTATAAAAAATAATTAGTATTTAATTTCAAGGGATATTAAAAATTACTTCTTTGCTCTTTTAGAAATTTAGAAACCTAAATTAATTTAGATTTTTACATCATAATTAAATTAAAATACATCCCTCCAAAGTCTATTTCATAATTTATTAGAATTTTTTTCCAAATATCAGCTACAAAAATGTTATGCTATACTCACTTACATTAATTTCTCATGTGTTTCATATTTTCAAATTGTAGTAATTCTTATTCTCATAACATAGATTTTCTCTGAATAGAGCCAGAGATCCTCCACATGGAGGCAGTTGTAAAGATGTGCCTTAACTGCTACTAAGTTGGCAATAATTAACTACTTGGAACTGATTTTGGAAATATTGTTAACAGACTTTTTAAAGCAGAATTTAGTTATTTAAATAATGGTTGATAAACACAAAGTTTAGTAACTTTTAAACACAGGTAATATATTTGTAGTAACACATTATTTCAGTTATTTTTGTCTTGTTCAAGAAAATTATTTTCATCTATATGTTTTCCAGTATAAAAGTGTGTTTTGTAAGATTTTCAAGGCTATAGTGCATACTTACTTAGGGCCATGAATGCTAGTTTGGAAAAGCTATGGAGGATAAAGACATGGGCCGTGAGCAAAAATGAAATACAGATTATTCAAATTTTTATATTTTCTATTAAAATACAGTTGGCATTCACTATTATATTAGTTTCAGGTTTACAACACAGTGCTTTGACATTTATATATGTTACATTGCGATCACCATGATAAGGCTAACAACCTTCGGTCCCCACACAAAGTTATTAAAATATTACTCACTATGTTCCCTTTGCTGTATATTATATCCCCATGACTTACTTATTTTAAACCTCTAAGTTTGTAACACTTATTCTCCATCCCCTCTCTCAATAATCTCTCGATACCCCTCTCTTCTGGTAACCATCAGTTTATTCCTTGTATCTATGTGTCTGTTTCTGTTATATTTTGTTTGTTCAATTGTTTTGTTCTTCTTAGATTCCACATATAGGTGAAATTATATGCTATTGTTCTTTGATTTATGAATTTTGGTTAGCATAGTGCCATCAGGTCCATATGTGTTATTGTACATGGCAATATTTTGTTATTTTTTATTACTGAGTAATATAATAAACACACCTCCTTGTTCATTACAATGGCCAAGGTATGGATACAACCTTGGTGTTCATCAATAGATGAATGGATAAGGAAGATGTGATATATATATGATGAAATATTACTAAACAAATTTTTATGCTTTCAAAATAAATATTTGAATTTGATTCAATCATGAAGTATATATGTAAGTGTATTAGTTTTCTATTTCTGCAATAATGAATTACAACTTAAGTCCATGGAGACTTACCTGGTCTCTCTGCACTGGGTATCACAGGCTAAAATAAAAGTATGAGAGAGTTCTTTTCAGGAGACTCTGGGGGAGAATCCAATTCACAGTTCATTCAAGTTGTTGACAGAGTTCAGTTCCATGCAGTAATAGTACTGAGGTTCCCCTTCTGGCCAAGGATCACAGTCAGCTTCTATATTTCCCAGGCTTATAAACCCATTCACCTTCAAGGCCAGTGACAAGGGCAAGTCAAGTACTTCTCACATTCCAAATCTCTTTGAAACCTTCCTCAGTCTCCTCTCCCATGCCCCTAGCCTAAGAAAGCTCTCTGCTTTAAAGGGTACATGTGTCATGTAATGTACACCTGAAACTGATAGGATATTGTATGTCAGTTATATATCAATTTAAAAATCAAATAAGTAAATAGATTGTGCCCTCTTGGAAAGTCCAAGATGAAGTCCCTATTTTAAGTATCAAGGCTTTAACTGTATCTGCAACACCCCTTTTGTCATGAAATGTAAAGTATTTACAGGATCCAGGAACCAGGACATAGTTACATATAAGGGGAGGGGCATTCTTCCAACTCTAGTAAGAGAGTATAAAGATTTACTTTACATGTGTATTTATAGCAATTTGTTGGTAAATATTGAAATACGATCTCTTTTTTCTTCATTTTTTAAGAATTGTTGTTCACATACAGTTGTGTTCATTTTTCTCCTACCACTCTCCCCTGCCCCACCTACCTCACCTCCCGCCCTCAATCCTAACCCCCTTTGGCTTTGTCCATGGGTCTTTTATACATGTTCCTTAATTACCCTTCCCCTCCTTTCCCCTGTTATCTCCCTCTTCCCTCCCATCTGGTTACTGTTAGTTTTTTCTTTATTTCAATGTCTCTGGCTATACTTTGCTTGTTTGTTTGTTTCACTGATTAGGTTCCATTTATAGGTGAACTCATATGGTATCTGTCTTTCACCGCCTGGCTTATTTCACTTAGCATAATGCTCTCCAGTTCCATCCATGCTGTCACAAAGGGTAGGAGCTCCTTCTTATTTTCTGCTGCATAGTATTCCATTGTGTAAATGTACCACAGTTTTTTGATCCACTCATTTACTGATGGGCACTTAGAGTTGCTTCCAGCATTTGGCTATTGTAAATTGTGCTGCTGTCAACATGTGGGTGCATAGGTTCTTTTCACAGTGCAGAATGGCCATCATAAATCAACAAATGAGTGCTGATGGAGTTGTGGAGAAAAGAGAGTTCTAGGACATTGTTGGTGGGAATGCAGAGTGGTACAGCCACTGTGGAAAACAGTGTGGGATTTCCTCAAAAAACTGAACATCGAACTGCTTTTTGACCCAGCAATTCCACTGCTGGGATTATACCCTAAGAATCCTAAAATACTATCTGCCTCAATAGGAGAAAAATATTTCTTATTTGTAATGTTTGCCTGTTTTTGTGGTATAAATATCTTCAACATGGCAGATTTCAAACTCCCAATGTGCATTTCAAAAACTCACCAAATTCTGCAATTTAATCCAGCTCTGATGAGCTCTTATCAGCCATCTCTACAACATTGTTAGTAGGATTTATAAAACAAAATTCTGAACTCTAATAGCAAAATGGTGATTATGCTGATAATGGTAGTAACATGATGATGGTGTTGATGACATGATATATATATCATGTGGTATATATCATGTCAAAATACAATGAAATAAAAAAGTTAAAAAGAGAAGTTATTATCCTATATTTACCTTTTTAAAATACAATGAAATAAAAAAGTTTAAAAAGAGAATATATTTTTCTATATTTATCTTTTTAAAGCTTGGCTTCTACCAACTAAAAATAAAGAAGATAACATGAAATATTAATTTCTAACTAAATATGTGGTTGAAGAGACTATCACTATATAATGATTATAATGTCTCTATTATATATTATAAATAATCTTTCAATATCATTAGAGATGCAGGTATGGACTGAAGAATAATCGTACATACTGAACACATTTTATAATATAGTTCAAGTTTGCCATTAAACTACTGTAATAACTTTATATAGTGACAGATGGTAACTAGACTTACCATGAGAATCATTTTTAATGTATATAAATATCAAATCTCAATGTTGTATACCTGAAACTAACAGGATATTGTATGTCAGTTATACATGTATAAAAATTAAATGAATAAATAGAATAAAAATATACAGCATATAATAGTGACATACCAGGCCTATTTGTTTTTAAAACTTAACATGCCAGAGTCATTTGATAATTACCTAAACAGATCAATTAGTGGGCAGCTAATTGAATATGACTATAATCTAAATAATAACTATAAAGTTTTGAGAGATCCAAGATGGCAGAAGAGTAAATGGACAGTACACTAACCTTCTCCCAGGACCAAGCTGGAATTACAACTAAATGTAGAGAAATAATCCTGAATAACCAACTGAACACTAGCTGGAGAGAAGCCTTATAACCTAGGATGGAAAGTATAAACACTTCACCACAACAAAACTGGTAGGGAGTGTGGAGGAGGCAGGAGAGGGCTGGCTGAGCTCCCACGGGCAGCAGCTGAAGTTCTGGAGGGATATTTCAGAGGCAAGGGGTTCCCCATGAGAAACATGGCATCTAAACCCCAAACTGGGCTCCCCGAGCTGGGAGGAAACCCAGCTGATACTGAGCTGTGAAAACCAGAAGGGCTTCTGTCTGCCAGACAGATATCTGGAGACAAAGAGAGCCTCTTAAAGAACCAACATACAAAATTTCATTTACAGCCACTTACCCTGGGCTCCAGTAGAGGGAGGGCAGAGTGGACTAGAGACACTTGAGTCTGAGGTTGGTGGCACTAGGGAGAGAACTGAAGGGATAGCCACCAGGATCCCTGTGCTGAGTCATTCCCCATACCACAGGAGTCATCTCTCTTAGGCAGAGCACTCCCCTCCAAGTGGCATCACCCTGAGGGGAAGCAATAGCCCCACCCACAGAAATTACTCTACTCCAACTAAGCCAGGCTGTCCATTACAGCTTGAGACTATGTCACTGATCATTTTAACAAATAAGGTGGAAAATACAAAGAAGCAGCTGAAATGGGAAGACAAAGAAACAGACGCCAAATGAAAGAACAAGAGAATTTTCCAGAAGAAGAACTAGATGAAATAGGGGAAGTGATTTATCAGAGAGTTTAGAGTAATGATTATAAGGATATCTCAACAACATGAAAAAAGCATAGAAACAATAATAAAGAACAAGTTGGAAATAAAGAATGCAATATATGAAATAAGTAATATCATGGAAGGAGTAAATAGTAGGTTAGATAAAGCAGGGGATTGAATCAGTGATTTGGAAGACAAGGTAGAATACTCCTTCTGATATTCCCATCTGCATCATGGGAATACGAGAAGAAGAAGAGAATGAGCAAGGGATTGATAACTTATTTGAAGAAATAATGACTGAAAACTTCCCTAATCTCATGAAGGAAAAAGTCACCAAAGTCCAGGAAGCTCATAGAGCCCCAAACAACTTGGGCCCAAAGAGGCCTACTCTGAGACACATCATAATTAAAATGACAAGGCTTAAAGACTAGGAGACAATCCTAAAAGTTGCAAGGGAAAAGCAGATAATTACATGCAAGGGAGCCCCAATTAGACTGTCATCTGATTTCTCAACAGAAATATTTTAGGCCAGAAGGGAGTGGTATGAAATATTCAAGGTGATGAAAACCAAAGACCTACAACAAAGGCTACTTTACCTACTAAGGCTATCATTTAAAATTGAAGGAGCTATAAGGAGCTTCCCAGACAAGAAAAAGCTAAAGAAGATTGTTAACACTAAACCAGTACTGCAACTAAAAGTCCTAAAAAGTACTAAAAGGCTTGCTTTAAGAAGAAGAAAAAGACAAAAAAATACCAGAGGAAAATAGTCTAATAATAAAATAACATTAAATATGTATCTGTCAATAATCACCTTACATATAGATGGCTGAAATGCTCCAATCAAAAAACATAGGGTAGCTGAATGGATATAAAAACAAGACCCATATATGTGCTGCCTCCAAGAGACCCATCTCAGATAGAAAGATACACATAGACTAAAAGTAAAAGGGTGGGAAAAGATATTTTATGCAAGTGGAAAGAAAAAAAAGCTGGGGTAGCAATACTTATATCTGGCAAAATAGACTTTAAAATGAAGGCTATAGTAAGAGACAAAGAAGGACACTACATAATGATAAAAGGAACATTCCAACAGGAAGATATAATCCTAGTAAACATTTATGTATCCAACATAGGAGCACCTAAATATGTCAAGCAAATCCTGATGGACATAAGGGAGAGAAGGATGGAAATACAGTCATAGTTGGGGATTTTAACACCTGATTGACTTCAATGGGTAGATCTTCCAGACAGAAAATCAACAAAGAGACAGCAGCCTTAAATGATACACTACATCAAATAGATTTAATTGATATCTTCAGAGCATTTCACCCCAAAGCAGCAGAATATACATAATTTTCAAGTGCTTATGGAATGTTTTCAAGGATAGACCACATGTTAGGACACAAAACAAGTCTCAATAAATTTAAGAAGATTGAAATCATATCAAACATCTTCCCTGATCACAATGCTATGAAACTAGAAATCAGTCATAAGAAGAATGCTGAAAACACACAAATCATGGACTCTAAATTACATATTATTAAACAATGAGTAGGTCAACATTAAGATTAAGGAAAAAATCAAAATGTACCTTGAGATGAATGAAAATGAGGACCCAAAAATCCAAAATTTGTGGGACACAAGGAAAGTAATCCTGAGGGAAATTCATAACATTACAGTCCTAACTCAAAAAAACAAGAAAAAGCTAAAACAAAGAATCTAACCTTACACATAAAGGAACTTTAAAAACAACAACAAACAAAGCCCAAAGTGAGTATAGGCAAGGAAATAATAAAGATCAGAACAGAAATAAACAAAATAGAGTTTTAAAAAATGATACAAAGATTGTTGAATCCAAGAGTTGGTTCTTTGAAAAGATAAACAAGATTGACAAACCTTTAGCACACTCATCAAGAAAAAAAGAGAAAGGACCCAAATAAATAAAATCAGAAATGAAAGAGAAGAAATAACAACTGATATCAAATAAATACAAAGGATTGTAAGAAAATATGAACAACTATATGCCAATAAACTGGACAACCTGGATGAAATGGACCTATTCCTAGAAACATACAATCTTCCAAAAATAAATCAGGAAGAATCAGAGAATCTGAATAGACAGATTACACCCAGTGAAAAGCAGCAACCTAAAAACTCCCAACAAACAAAGCATGGACGGGGTGTCTTCACTGGTGAATTTCACCGAACATTCTGAGAATTACTAACACCTCTCTTCCTCAAGCTATTTCATAAAATTCAAGAGGAGGGAAGGATCCCAAACTCGTTTTAGGACGCCACCATTATTTTAATTTCAAAACCAGATAAGACACCACATTAAAAGAAAATGATAAGCCAATATCCCTGATGGAAATAGATATAAAACCCACAACAAAATATTAGCAAACCAAATACAGCAATGAACCAAAAAGATCATACACCATGAGTAAGTGGGATTTATTCCAGTTATACAAGATTGATTTACACAGAAGGACCCATTTCATGTTGTGGCAAATAAATTGTCAGTGTGGTTTAAGTACCCTGGAATCAGCTTCATATCACAAATATGCTGTAAAAGTTATATCGACATCTTCAGGAAAATGTGGCAGGTTTTTTTTTTCTTTATAAAGAGATGGTCCTTGGTCTGTTAGATTATTTTGTTGCCTATTTTACTTCTAGTTGCTAGTAAAATTAACAAGTTAAAATATTATATTTATTGAACATTTAAAATTTCTAATGAATTACATACAAAGGACCAAAGTAAGCTCTTATATGTGATTCAAACATGTATTTTATTGATAAATGGTAAAAAAAAAACCTGTTGACACAGTGGTCTTTTATTTTAAAACACCAACTGTGGAAGACTTGGTGGCTAGAATGGTTACTTGCTCTCAATAGACTAAAGAATGTTTTCAATTTTGTCAGATACCAGCTATTTTTAGTTGTAATGTCATCATTTTTGTTGTATTGATTTTTTTTTTCTAATGAACAAATACAGCAATTAACAGTAATGTGAGGTAAATTCATCAGATCACAGTTGATTTTGGTCAAGAACTTATTCTCTCAAATTATTTTTGTATGACTAATCTAAATAAAAGATGCAAAGAATGTACTTCTTTTCCAAATTGATTTGATTTTGGATAACTGGTTATTTTGGCATTCTGAAATGTTAAACAATAAGAATAATATGAAAGACAAAATCGTCGTTTTTACATACGGCAAATTCTCTGTGTATATATACTCATGAAAAAATTAAGCTTCTGGGATCATTTTTTTTCTTTAAACATTGCAATGAATGTGTCTACACATAATCAGTCAGTTTCTTCTAAGGTAGGATTCCCCACTGGAGAGAGAGGGCTGACAATGTGGGACAGCACATTAGCATGGCGGACTTGATGCAGCATCCCTGTGTGCAGAATTCACCCCCAGGGAGTAATTTTAGCTCTAGGAGAATTGTTTCATTATATCCTAACATGAATTAAGTGACAGTGTCAAGTAATTTATTTTATCTTAACTATTTCCATGGCTGCTATTGCAGATACATCCTTGGGGGTGGGGGAGGGAATAACTCCTCCTCTTTCTCATAATAACTTTAAAAAATTACATTTCTTGAAAGGGTTTTATTAAGTTTTTGTTGTCAGATCCACAGTTTGCTAATTATGTGTCTGTGATTCCCTAGATTTCTTCACAGGTTGTCCTCTGGCACTTTCCTTTTTTTCTCCATCTGCTGATTCCAGTATTGGCTGCTTAGCACAGGATCATCTGAGGGAATGGTTAGCAAAGACAGAAGCAGTGGAATACAACACTAGGAAGGAAGCAAACAGACCAGCGAATCCCATAGCAGTGCCAAAGAATTGTATTCGAAATAGGTCTGTGCTTCCCACTGTACTCTATCGAGCCTTTTCCCACAATATGCCCTTAGACAAAACCCAAAGTATGATTTTGGTAACAAATGCTAAAAGTTATACATCACATTTATATATACATAATATAGTACATAATTAATATACATAATATAGTACATATTTTATATACATTATAGTTGAGACCCAATTGTGTTTTGACAGGAAGTGTTTCAGTATTTTGAGACTTGTTTGATGGGACAGAAATAGTTTGAATGTGACTCAAACTTGAACATACTGAATATGGCTATTTTGTCCCTTGCAATACAAAAAGAAAGAAACATTAGTGTCTTTCATGAAAAATGAAAACATTAGTTTTCATAGCTGAAATAAAAAAGAGTCATGTGGAGAAAGAATGAAGTTTGATATTTGTAAGGGCAAATATTAGGAATAATAGTGAAAACATCTAACATTTATAGAGTGCTTCTCTAAGACAAACTCAGTACTAGGTGCCTATCACACATTATTTAATATAAGCAAGATGACAGCAATGCAAGGTAACATATTATTATTAGTTTGCTAGGGATGCTGTAACAAATTAGCTCAAACTGGGTGACTTAAAACAACAGGAAGTTATTGTCTTACAGTTCTGGAGACAAGAAGTGCAAAATCAAGGGGTCAGCATAGTCATGCTCCCTCAGAAACTTGCAAGGGAAAAATCCTGGTTGCCTTTTCCTAGCTTCTGGTAGTTTGCTGGAAAATCTTAGTGCTCCTTATCATGCAGCTACAGCATTTCCTTCTGCTTCTATAGTCCCTTGGCATCCTCCCTGTGTGCCTCTGTCCCCACAAGATGTTTTCTTCTTACTGGGACACCAGTCACATTGGAGAAGGAACCTCCTTACTCCATTATGCCTTCATCTTAACTAATTATATCTGTAATAACCCTTTTTACAAATAAGATCACTTTCTGAGGTACTGGGGGTTAGAACTTATTTATTTGGTGATGCAATTCAGCCTGTAACAGTTATTAAATTACTCCAGAGCAGTGATTTCCAACTAGTGTGCCAAGGAGCACTGGTGGACCACCAGAATTTTTAAAACATGCAATAACTGACTGTTTAGTCAGGGATACTGACCTCTTTTCTCTTAAACGGTCAAATAAAAAACTGACAACCACCAACACAATGGCCATGCAGTGCATATGAGTGAAAATTGTATCTATTGTTTCTGTCAGATTGGCAAAAACTATATTTTTTGGTATGCAGAATTTTAGTAATTAGCTTATGTGTGCCATGAGATGGAAAAGCTAAAAAAATTCTTTCTCCAGAATATTCATTTTCTAGATGAACATACTGGAGTTTCAAATGGTTAAGTTCTCCAAAATTTTAGACCAAGTTTTCAAATCCTGGTATTTTGTAGTAAAATTCGTGTTTTCTCTCTTGTCCACATGTTAATTAAAGCCAAAGCCTTAAAAACCATTAATTTTCTGAAGAAACCCACGATACAAATTTAATAATCCTTTCATGGTGAAAGCCAGCAATATTATTGAGGACTGAGAGTCCATAGCACATTGAAAGAGTCCGAGCAGACAAAGTGTGAAAACCACACTGTCATCACACCATGGTGTGCAGTATGGCTCCCATGGGTGTAGTCAAGACCAGGAAGCCAAAGGCATAGGACTATGAAAATAATGGGGCTTGTAATGTGTGGCCGAGATATAATTACTTTCTTATGAATTAGGGTAGAGTGGGGAGAGTTTGGAGAGAATAGGATCTGAAACATGATTGAAAGAATGAAAATAAAGTCTTATAAAATGTATATAAAATATAGTCTTTGACCAACAAAAAAATTTAAAAAAAGATCATCGTGAGCTCAGGTTAGTGGAACCAGGAGGTCAGGGAGTAGTGCAGCAAGTAAAAGATGAAGCAGATAACTAATTTTTACTAACTGTGTAAATGCAAAGATCTAGTGGTAAATAACATCTTAAAAAGTAATCGTAACAGAGTAATAATAATAAATATACTAGAAAATTTATATTTTAGTAGTGCAATAGGTTTCTTGCAAGTACGAATGGCCTAGTCATTTCCTGTTATCAAAGAATGCAGATAAGTTTTGTAATATTATAAGTTATACCATGCATTAGTCTAAGCAAAGTGGCCAAACTTATTTCAATGTGCAGAAGCAGAAATGACATGTTGTTTCTAGTAATGAATAAATAGAATACTTGTTACATTCCTTGTTGTGAAGTATTGATAGTTTAAATTGAATCGGTATCTTTTAACAGTCACAAATATGCCATAAAATAATGTTTAAAATAACTCATATTACTTAATCATGTTTGTGTTAAATCTTCTAAAATACTAAGCTGATGACCTGAACTGATGAAACAGTTTCACATATTTTTAAAGTATAAATATTATAATGCAGAAAAATTCAAGCTGCCACCTAGTAGTGTTATAAAGATATTGGCAAGAATAAGCCAGCATTGGCAATGATATCATTCATCACCAGACTTCTGATAGCTCCTGATAGTGCATTAACTCTAGCTTGTAACTTACTTTATCCAGGTATTCCTAACTGTTGTTTCTGGAGTTATGTTTGCACATAAATGTGGTTTTTAAATATTCTAGTTTGACTCTAAATTCTGTCTTGCATTTCTTAGCAATAAAGTAAACAGGATGGAGATGTGCACTTAAAAAAAAAATGTTACCATTCAAATGAGTCTCTGATACATTTTCACACCCCCATCCCTACAATCTATCAACTCATCTTCTCTGGATTTGAAGTTCTCTACCATTAGCTAACTGAAATCTACAACCACATAGTCATCATGATTCCGCATCTCAGCACAGAAAGATAGCTATATCAAGCACCGTATAAAATAAATTTACTCTTTATTCTCAAATGCATGGATGACACCTTAATGTGTTTTTTAGTGTTTGGTGAGGTAATTCACTAAAGTGCTGCTGTTCAAGCCCATTCCAGTTCTAGCTGGCCTCTATTTATATCTTATGAAATCATTTTTATTCATGTACATTTAAGACAGTTGTTGTTATCACAAGGCCAGAAGAAAGATATGGAATTTACTAACTATTGTGACGAATAATACTCATTGCACTCTTGCCATACTATAATACAAAGATTATGAGTGTTGGATGACAACACCTAACAAATATTAGCACAGCTGATGTTACATCTAAGATGGGGAGTTAGACTGCATGTGAGGGTGACAGATAGTAGAAATATTTAAAATTCAAAGTAAAAATTAGTTTTGGAATTCTCATGCAAAATATATTGGAGAAAAAGAACATAAAATACCATCAGGTAATTGAGTAGAGGTAATTGGTTGAAGATTTCCATGAATGTGTTCTCCTGGTATTGAACATCAGACAAAAAGGCCAATGATTCATGAGAAACAAAAATAAATAAATGAATGAGAACTACCATATTGGCCTATATTACTGCCTGAAGAGAGTTTCCTGGGCATTTACTAGGAGGAGAAACTAGGCAGAGCTTCGTGGTCCCCCTGAAATGTAGAGATGGAGCTGGAAGTCTAGGGAGGGTATTACAGCTGGAGTACATAAAGTGCTAAAGCGAAATACATAAATAAATACATAATAGATGATTGATACACAGATGATAGATTGATGGTGATGATGATGATGATGATGATAGAAAGAGAAAGAAAGAGAGAGAGAGAGAGAGAAAGAAAGAGAGAGAGAAAGGAAGGAAACCCTGGAGATCTCTAGAGAATTCCTGACAAGTAAGCAGCAAAATATCACAGTGCATGTGAAGAAAACTACCTGTGACAGGGCAAAGGATTATTATCCATAGATGACCAGCAGAAATTGTAAGTGGCACTCGCACAGAGCAAGAAATTGTGTTTGTCCCTACAGCTATAGTAGAAAACGTTACAACTCACAACACGTTGGGTAAAGCAATGAGGAGAGTCTTGCCTCAATAGTGGAGAATAGTGAGCCTAGATTAACACCATTCTGATCTCACTTAATAATCTTAAAAGAACTGAAATGATCAAAGGGGTTCCAATTAATTGCATCCAAAAATAAAGCTCAATATTATTTTAAGAAAACAACATGTTTATTTCCAATTATTGTAAAATTCACAATAGCTAAATCATATCCAAGATTATCAGGCATTCAAAGATACAGAAATATATAATCCTTAATGAGGAAAAAAGTCAATTAACTGAAACTTACTCATAGCTGCCACCAACTACCACCAATGATAGAATAATTTGATGAGAACAGTAACATGGCTATAATGACCATATTCCATGTGCTCACAAATATAAAGAGTCGTGGAAGATATAAAAAGTACCCAAATTGAAATTTGTGTTGAAAACTACGACATATAAAATGAAATATTCTCTGAAAGGTTTAATAGCAGATTAGACATTGCAGAAGAAAATATTAAGGAAATGAAAACATAGCAATAAGAAAAT
Source organism: Mormoops blainvillei (assembly GCA_004026545.1). NCBI lineage: Eukaryota > Metazoa > Chordata > Mammalia > Chiroptera > Mormoopidae > Mormoops > Mormoops blainvillei. The sequence goes on along the minus strand of PVJD01006141.1, from coordinate 37,743 downwards.
CCACTTAGCATAATATTCTCCAGCTCCATCCATGCTCTTGCAAAATGTAAGAGTTTCTTCTTTCTTACCGCTGCATAGTATTTATTATGTAAATGCTCAACAACTTTTCCATCCACTTATCTACTGATGGACCCTTTGGCTATTTCTAAACCTTAGATATTGTGAAAAAACACTGCAGTGAACATAGGTGTGCTTATATTCTTTTAGGTTTCTTTGGGTAAATTCCCAGAAGTAAAATTTCTGGGTCATAAGGCAGTTCCATTTTTAATTTTTTGAAGTAACTCCATACTGCTTTCCACAGTGGCTGCACCAGTCTGCATTTCCACAAATAGTGCAAAAGAGTTCTCTTTTCTTTACATCCTCGCCAAAACTTTTTGTTTATTGATTTATTGATGGTAGCCCTTCTGTCATGTATAAGGTGATTCTCATTGAGATTTTAATTTGCATTCCTCTGATAATTAATGATGTTGAGCATCTTTTCATATGTCTATTGGTCTTCTGTATGTCTTCTTTGGAAGCAGTATCTATTTCAGGCCTTTTGCGCATTTCATAATTGGGTCGTTTATCTTCCTGGTGTTCAGTTGTATTAGTTCTTTGTGTATTTTGGAGATTAAGCCCTTATCAGATGTATCATTGGTGATGTTGTCTCATGATCTCACTTCTATGTGTAATTTAATGAACACGATAATCTAACAAAATAGTAACAGAAGCTTAGATACATGAAAAAGATGGACAGCTGCTGGAAAGGAGGAAGGGACAGGATGAAAGATGGTGAAGGGATTAACCAAAGAACATTTATGCTCAACCCATGGACATGGACAATAATGTGGGAATTGACTTATAGAGGGGAGAGGATGGGGTATGGTGGTGGTGGGCAAAGGCAGAGAAAGTGGGAATGACTATAACAGAATAAATAATGAAAATAAATAAATTTTTAAAAATAAATAAATTAAAAATCCAAAATGAGATACAAAGAGAAAAAATTAGCCCTGGCTGGTGTAGCTCAGTGGATTGAGCATCAGCCCATGAACCAAAGGGTCGCTAGTTTGATTCCCTAGTCAGGGAACATGCCTGGATTGTGGACCAGGTCCCCAGTAGGGGGTACGTGAGAGGCAACCACACATTGATGTTTCTCTCCCTCTCTTTCTCCCTCTTTTCCCCTCTGTCTAAGAATAAAAATAAATAAAAAAATATTTTTAATAAAAGAAGAGAAACAAATTAAAAATGTAATAGTATCACTGAATTTAGGATCAACATCAAGATGATTATATGACTTCTATTCTTGAAGGAGAGGAGACAGAGGCATTTTAGAAAAGCTATTTGAATAATAATGGCCAAATAATTTCCAAATTAGATGGAAAACATCAACACACAGAACCAAAAGCTCAGTAACCTGCAGAATAAGGTAAGTGAAGAAAAAACACCCCAAAATTTAAACCAATGCACACATACTCAAATTTAAGAAAACCAGGAGTAAAGACAAAAACCTTTAAAGGAATTCAAGTAAAAAGACATTAGATACAGAGAATCAATAAAAACATTGCACAGATTTCACTTTAGAAACAGTACAGGTGAAAAGACATAAAGTACAGCTAAAAAATAATAATAAAATGTTGACTGAGAATTTCATTTCTAGAGAAAAATCTCTTTAAAAAATGTGCATGAAATAAAAATGATTTCAACATACGTAAGTGAAAAGAATGCACCATAATAGGTCTGCATTATAAGGGATGTTGAAAGAAATTTTCAGACTTTGAAATTTAGATTGAAATACAGATCTACACAAAAGAAAGAAAAACACAAAAATAGGAAGTACTTTGGTAATCATATATAATTATTTTGTGTTATTTAATTATTTTAAAAGATTATTATAATTGATTGTTAAAACAAATAGAACAATAATTTTGGAATTCACAGTATATGTAAAAATAAGATGTTTGGCAAAATACCATATGGTCTGAGAGGAAAAGTGCAAATTATATTTTTTATTCTTACTTTATTCACACATTGATAAATATCATGAACTATGATAAGTGAAAGAGGTATATTATATACCATAAACACTGCAGCATCCACCAAAATAACAAAACAAAAAGTATAGTTTATAATCCCACAAAAGCAATAAAAACAAATTACAAAATAATTCAGTTGTGCCCTGATCCATGAGGCTCAGTTGATTGAGTGTTGTCTCACAAAATGAAACATCCTCACTCTGATTCCCAGCCAGGGTACATGCTGGTTGTGGGCGGCACCAAGTTGGGTCATGTGGGTGACACAGCCAATCAATGTTTCCCTCACACATTGATGTTTCTCTCCCTCTCTTTCTCCTTACCTTCCCCATAAAACCATCCATAAAACCAAAGACTAGGTTATAAGAGAATATTATATACAGCTACATGTATATATTTACTTAAATGAAATGTTCAAATTTATTAAAAACCCAAACTATCAATATCACTAATGAGAAAATATTGCCTAATTATTTCTATATCTCTTAAACTGAATTTGTAACACTTTCCATTCACTAGTGAATTTTATTAAACATTTAAATAAAATATAGAACAATACAAAAACTATTGAAAAACATTTTAGAGAAAATAATATACAATTTAGTTTAAAGACCTGCATTAACTTCATAACAAAAGCCAAAAAAAAAAAAAAAAAGAAAGAAAGAAAATACATTACAGGAAAAGAAAATTAAAGACCAATATCCATTATGAATCTAAATACTAAAATCCTCAACAAGATACTAACAAACTTAATATGACAGCAAATTAGAAATATAATAAATAATTATCAAGTTGGCTCCAGGAATTCAGGGTTGTTTTAAAATTCTAATATAAAACAATTTAACTAATCATACTCACATATAAAGGAAAATATGGTAATGTCAATTGGTGCAGAAAAGGCATTTGCGAAATCCAGTGTAATATCCTGATAAAACTGAGCTAACTGAAAGTAAAAAGGAACTTCCTCAACCTGATAAAGGACGTCTATTGAAATTTCCAGCTAACATACTACTTAACAGTGAGACAGTAAATAATTTTCTCCTAAGATTCAAAACAAGGTATTGTAGTAGAGAGTCTAACTAGTAAAACAGAGAAAAAAAGAAAGAAAAAAAAAAGGCATACAGACATGATCAAAAGATAATAATTTATTTATAGATGACATGATTAGCAACTTAAAAACCTAAGGCTGAGGGAAAATTAGAACAAATCAGTGAATTTAGCTAGCTTGAAGCATGCATATCAGTATATCAGAAATTTAATTAACATTAAAATGTTTACATAAAATGCAAAGCTATTTACAATAACACAAGATAATATGAACTAACCAAAGATATATATTATAAACAATGTGCAACACTGGTAAACTGAAAATATAAAATATTATGGACATAAATTAATATTCATTGAAGCCTTATTTGTCAGTTAAAAAAATCATCAAAAGCTAAATGATAAACAAATTGTGAAGAATTTATATAATGGACTACTACTTAAAAATAAACAAACTTAATGCATGTAAAAACATATGAATATCAAAATATTTGTAGTGAGTACAAAAATAAGAGAAGAGTAAATATTTATTTATATCAATACTAGATACTAAGCAAATTGTTTTTAATGTTATAACAGTATTTAGAAAAATGTCCTAAAAATTTATGTAGAAACTTTCAATATACTGACCCTTGAACTACACTTTGGTTAATATACCAGTAATCATTTTTAATTAAAATTCTTTCAATTATTAATGCTAGCAAATGGAGAGTCACCCTGAAAGATTTTTACCTTCACATTCAGTTGGTCATCAATATTATCTTGGCTAAATATTTTCTTTATTGTCTTATTTTTTATCCTTTAACTTTTACTTCATTCTGGTTCTTATTATTCACTGGACAATGTTAGCTCAAAATATGTGGATTGTCTATGATTTATTACCAAAATTCTATCAGATTAATTTTCTAAAACATGAATCTGATGTTATTTTCTACTTAATACTTTTTAAGAAACTTGCCAAGACTACAATATAAAATTGAAGTGCATTAGTATGATAAGGCCATTATAATATAGTGGTTGCCTTTTCCATTTTTATTCATTCCTTTTTGAACACATATTTATTGAGCAATATGGTAGGTAAAATTCTTTCTCTATAATCTGGTGTTATACCCTGTATAACACACCACACTTTGAATGTGACTGGAACATGTGGGAATTCCGGCTAATAGAATTTGGTAAAAAACAAGGAATTTTGAAGATGTAATTCAGGTTTCAAGTCCACTGAGTCTGAGTTAGTGAAGAGTGAGATAGTCCTTGATGGGCATGACTTAAATGAAAAAGTTAAAAGGATGACATGGTTCAGCTGCAGTTAAAGGAACAAATCACCATGAGTTGTACTACAACCATGAAAAACTGAATTATGCCAACAACCTGAATGTGACTGGAAGTGGATGATTCGCTACTTAAATCTCCAGATAAAAATGCATTCCTGTTAACACTTTGGCGAATACAGTTAAGCTATGCCTGGACTTCTGACCTATAAAAACTGAGATAATAAATGGGTGTTGTCTAAACCAATAAATATTTTGGTAATTTGTTCCACAGGAATGTGAAATCAATACAAGAAACTACTCTGCCCCTTGCACCCTTTTATAGAGTCTATGAAAACAAAAGAGGGGAAAATGTTTAGATTACTTAAGGGGTGAGTACAGATAGCTATAGAAAGAAAAGAGAAGAGGACAAACCAAATATTACATCATGGGATTGCTCTAAACTTTAGGAAGAGGTTCAGGTAGAAGATGTAGAAACAGACAGTTAAAAGTAGGAGAAAGTGGAAGGTCTACCAACAGTGAATGAAAAGTAGGCATTACTTAGGTACTAACAAACTGGCTTAACTGTGTTTCAGAGTATATATGAGATATATTTTACTAAAAACAATTAAAAGGCTTTCAAAATTCTACTGAGAGGTCAAAAAAGATGAGCCATTTTGAAATGTGAACATAATGACAGACTTGAGCTTTTAAAATGAATTGACGGGGATTAAATCCTGATTAGACTGTGTTCGAAGAAATAAAGAAGGGGAATAAATAGGGAATGTAAAAAAATACCATGCAAGTGCTTTCATATATATTGAATGCAATCATTTCTCTAAGTTTTACTGTAAGGAATTACTGGAAAATTTCTTCTTTTTTAGTGTTACAATGAATTCATTCAAAGGTGTAACATAAAAATCTGTTACCTTATAATTTAATATATACATGATTCATGTATATATTAAAATGAAAGCAAGCTAAAGAAAATTTTAGTTAAATAAAAACTGAAAGAATTTATTGTGAGTATATCACCAATACAAAAATATACTACATCATGTTTGTAGCCTGAAAAGAAATGACAAAAGATGAAAATTCAAGCTTTTAAGTAATGAACAGCAAAAATGAAAAATTTGAAAGCAAGTATGACTGATCATTCTTCTTTTCTCATATATTAAAGTACATATAACTCTTTAAAATAAAAACTACAAAACTATTAGAAGATTTATAATGTACAGAAATGTAATATATGGTAGTAATACCACAACGAACAAAATGGGTGAATGAAACTATACTATTGCAAATTTTTCACATTTTTTAAAATTATGGTATTATATTACTTTTATTGTTGTTCAAGTACAGTTGTCTCCATTCTCACATTTTATATGAAGCAGAATTATAATAAGTGAAAACACAATCATATTAAAATAATAAACAGCCAAAATATAATTAAGGGGTTACTACAAAATATTGGAAAAAGTTGTGATAAATATAAACACATTAAACTGGGGGAAAAGACAAAAAGCTAATAATAGAATGGGAGAAAAATAGCAAAATAGACTATTCCAATTTTATAAATTATTACAATTACTATAAATTTAATCCTATTAAAAGAAGAGATTATGAGAGGGATAAAAACACCAGAACTTGTTATGGAATATCTACAAAAGATAAATTAATAGTACAAGAATACAGATATTTTGAAAGTGTTCAAAAATTGACTTTACAGCAATATATGTGTTTTTGCTAAAAACAGAGCTTTAAATTACAAGATGCATTCAGATATCTATTTGGAAAAAAATGAATTTCAACTCTAAACATACTTTATTCAATAATTAACTCATAATAACATTAAATCTTAAATTATAAAACTTAGAGAAGACAACATGAAAGAAAATCAGGGCTTATAAAATAAATGAATGTAAAAATAAATATAAGCAATAAAGTCTAATATACTAATATACAATAAGCATCAGATTAGCTATTATCAACAAGAAAAATAACAAGTGTTGGAGAGGCTGTAGAGTAAAAAGGAAAGCTCATTCACTGTTGGTGGGGACATAACTGGTACAGCTCTTATGAAAAACAGGACAGAGGATCCTCAGATATTTAAGTGTAGAGTTACCATACGACCCAGTAATCCCTCTTCTGGGTATCTGCCCCAAAATTTTGAAAAGATTTATTCACAAGGATATATGCAACCTCATGTTCATTGCAGCGTTATTCACAGTGGACAAGACATGAAAACATCCTGTGTCCTTCAATAGATTATTGGATAAAAAAGAAGTGGTACATAGATACAACAGAATACTACTCATTCATAAGAAAAGATGAAATATCACCATTTGCAACACCATGGGTGGACCCTGGGAGTATCATACTAAGCGAAATAAGTCAGGCAGAAAAAGTTAAGGACCATATGATTTTATCATATCTATAATATAAAACTGAAAGCAACAAATGAACAAACAAAAACAAAACCTCATAGACACAGACAACAGTATGGTGGTTACCATAGGGAGGGGAGTTAACTGGTGGGCTACTGAAAGGTAAAGGGGGGGTCAAATATATAGTGACAGTAGATTATTTGACTTTGGGTGGTATACACACAAAGCAATATGAAGATCACGTATCATAAAAATGTGCACTTTAAACCTATAAATCTTATTCACCAATGTCACCCCAGTAAATTTAAGAAAGAGGGAAGATTAAAATAAAATATTAAAAAATATATAAAACATGACTAAGACCATGAGATAACTTTCTAGGCTGATAGAAAATTCTATATCTTGAATATATACCAAACACTTTCTTATCAAAATTCATTGAAGTGCAACCTATAATGCCTGTGTTTCACTTGGTAAGTTTTAAAAATAACTATTTAAAGGGAACACCCAAAGGTCACTAAAGTTTTAGGGAAAGTCAGAGATAAGTTTTATATTCAGTAAATTGAAATGGTCATTTTTTCTTTATTCTATATGGGTATCTCTCAAGTAATATAAAAATTGGAAGATTATTATATACAGGTATCTTTCAGTTAATATAAAAATTAGGCATTAAATAATTTTACGTTATTGTAAAATCCTACTAAACTCCAGAGTTCAAAGCTAATTAAAATAGTGGGTTTCATTCTCTTTTGTTAACTTTATTTTTCAGTTGGTCAAAGAGTACATATAAGTTATAAATATAGTCCAGCCATACAACATATTGTATTGCACTACACTATGCAGTGTAGCAAAGTATTAATTCAACAAATATTTATTATCAGACAAAACGTATTTAAAATTTTTCCTTTCAAGGATAAAGGATCATTTAAAAGAAGCTTTTCCCCCCAAATAAAGTAGCTATTACAGTTAGCACCTTTGTGTATGCCTAATACACATCTCCAGTTTGATTCCTGGCTGTGGATACGTTCCTGAGCTCAAAGGCATGCCCACCTGCACACACACACACAGACAGATGCCAGTGACTGGATATCTTTAAATGCAGTATTTTCATCTGGATTTACCAGTCAAACTGAATCCATAATTTAATAGTGAATTCTAGGAAGCCCTAAATATTATATTTGATATGTAGTTATCTCACTGTTTTGCATGTTTAATGTTGAATACATAATGTTGAAAACATTTATGGTTTTTTAATTGTTGATGCTATTACAAATGTCTACCATCCCCCCCCTTTTCCCCCTTTCACCCACCAGCCACCAGCCACCCACCCTGGCCCACACATACATATACACACACTCACACACACACATATTCATATTCTCTAGTTAATCTCTTCCAGTCCCTCCACATTCCTCCCCTCTGAGCCACTGAGATCTATGTATTCTTTTGTGATTCAGTGCAAATTTGATGCACTAAGGTGTTGGTTAGTGACATTTAATATGAAAAACCTGGAACACTGTTATATAGAAAACTTAAGTGGTTACTAAAACACTACCCTGATGTTTCCAATTTTACAAAACTTCGATATTGATTCAGATTTAAAATGTTTAAATTACGGAAAAGTCTCAGAGACTGCTATATAAATATCCTTGGGAAGTAGCGAAAGGAAATAGTAGAGAAATGCGGGGGAAGCTTAGATAATCTGCTGTTCTAAAAGCCCATGTACATTATAGCAGGAAAGTAATAAACATATTCAGGGTCGTAAAGGGAAGGGAAATATACCATTGTATAGGGCTTGGCTAAATGACATGGAAACGATTGACTGAAACCAGCAATAAATAATGAGCCAAAAAATTAAGCCCAATGGAATTAACCTGAAAATTCAATGAATGGCTCACTCACTGAGGAATAAATGAGGAATTTCTCTGTATAGTTTCATGATAGGCATGGTAGCTTTATATCATGAATAATGTATAGATTGCATATATATGTAATAAATTTCAGCAAGCAAAATTGAGGTTTGGTAAAATTTCAGACAAAGGAGACTAGTACATTAGATTGACATTGTATTGGGAAATGGCATGTCACAAATATAATAAAGATATGTCATCAATTTTTCTATATGCATATAATAATCTTCTACTATTTTTAAACAATGAACTTTTTTATTGTTGTTCAATTACAGTTGTCCCCATTTTACCCCCATTACTCTGACACACCCTACCCACCCCGACTGCCCACCTTCAATCCCCCAACCCCCACAGTTGTCTTTGTCCATGGGTCCTTTATACATGTTCCTTGATGACTTTTCCCCTTCTTTCCCCAGTTATCCTCCTCCCCTCTCCCTCTGGTTACTGTCAGCTTGTTCTTTATTTCCATGTCTGTGGTTCTTTTTTTGTTTGCTTGTTTGTTTTGTTGATTAGGTTCCACTTATAGTTGAGATCATATGGTATTTATCTTTCACTGCCTGGCTTATTTCACTTAGCATAATGCTCTCCAGTTCCATCCATGCTGCCTCAAAGGTAGGAGTTCTTTCTTTCTACTGCATCATATTCCATTGTGTAAATGTACCACAGGTTTTTGATCTACTCATTTACTGATGGGCACTTAGGCTGCTTCCAGCATTTGGCTATTGTAAATTGAGCTGCTATGGACACTGGGGTATGTAGGTTTTGGGAATTGGTGTTTTCGAATTCTTAGGGTAAAATCTCAGCAGTGGAATTTCTGGGTCAAAAAGCAGTTCCATTTTTAGTTTTTTTCAGGAAATTCCATACTGTTTTTCACAGTGGTTGCACAAGTCTTCAGTCCCACTTACAGTGCACTAGGGTTCCTTTTTCTCCATACCTCACCAGCACTTGTTGTTAGTTGATTTGTTTATGATGGCCATTCAGAACAGTGTGAAGTGGTAAACAATTAACTTTTTAAAAAGTGTTACTACTCATAAGAAACAGTGATTACAATTCTGAAAATTAATGTTGAGCATATCTTCATCAACATTAATTTTTTTGAAATGATTATGATAGAAACAAAAAATGAAAATTTTCAACTTAATTATGTAATAATACATAGTTATATAGTTATGTAATAATAACTACACAATAAAATTTCTGAATTGGAAATATACAACCACATCATTACTTTACATGTTGTAAAATTTGATATTAACAAATAAAATATGGCATGCTCTTTAATTTTTTCATCTATTAACTCATTGCTAGATGCTAGAAAAAAATTTTGAATAACAATTTACTAGTAATTCATATTGTAATTCAGTTTAAAGTATTTAATATGTAAAAACAAAGACATAATATTTACTAAGTATTCCATATGAGTGCATAATATCAAGTTTCATGAACAGAGAAATCTCACAGTACATCTAAAGACCAATATAAATATAATGAAAGCAACAGTGTAACCATGATTACATTCCAAATGAACTGTAAATTGACAGCTGGTGGTACGTTCAGTTAGATACAGTCTATCATATAAATTTTATTTGCTCATTAGCTTTATTCTTTGATGCTAATCTACCTCATTTAAGAACAGGGCAATCTGTTTATAACTATTGAACCTATTGACTCAAGTAAATATTAAGTGTCTTGGTTTTTACTGTCAGTTACTTGTAATTTTAAAAAAATATGTCATTTGGATAACATCTTTTCTCTAGCTAAGTTATTCTCTCTACTTAGTTCAGCCCTTTCATCATTTCACTAAAACTAAGAGCATCCCATTGAATTAAACTTAGTAGAAAACCCCTGCATTAAGTTCAGTAAAAATTAATATCCAGTTATCACATCCTATCTATTCCATTTTGAAAAATAAGGCTGATGCAAAAATTTGTGATTTTTTTCCCCTTTTCTAATTCCACTGATTAGTGAGTTGTGCTCATTTTACTTATTGTAAGGGATGTCAAGTAACCTTGTTATGTTTTCCTTATTAACTTTATAAGTGTACGATCCTCTCATCTACTGATTGGTACCTGGGCTGTTTTTAGATCTTGGCTATTATAAATAATGCTGCTATGAACATCAGGGTGCATATATTCTTCTTGACTGGTGTTTTGGTATCCTTACGATATAGTCCCAAAAGTGAGATCACTTGGTCAAAAATATTTAGTTTATTGAGGAAACTCCATACTGTTTTCCACAGTGGCTGCACCTTTCTGCATTTCCACCAACAGTTCGAAAGCATCCCCTTTTCTCCACAACCTCACCAGCACTTGTCATTTGTTGTAGCCATTCTTACAGATGTGAGATGATACCTCATTGTAGTTTCAGTTTGCAACTCTCTGATGACTAGTGATGTTGAGCATTTTTTCGTATGTCTATTGATCATGGCCCATAGACAAAGACAATAATGTGGTGAAGGCCAGACTGGGGGTGGGGACTGGGTGGAAGGAGACCAAAGGTGGGAGACATTGGGGACACCTTCAGTGGTGTCAACAACAAATTTAAAAAGTGTATTGTCAATCTGTTTTACTAGAGTAAAGTCATAGCTAGCTGACAATACTACCCATCTATTAAAATTCATATGTTGCTGAATTTAGCATTGCTTTGAATTATGCATGATATAGTAAATCGTTTTGGAATATGTTACTTTGTCCTGATAGCAGGAGCTATTCTATTGGAAAATTGCTCTTACAGATATATACCAGTTACTTTTTTTTTATCAAGTTTATTGCCAGCTTGATTAGGACACATATATCCCTCTTTGAGAATTTCTTTGAATTGACCTTCATGTCTCTGCATGAATTTCCTATTTCTTCTTACTATTGTGTATAATACTGTAGACAAATTTTGACAGGGAAGATCATGCCTAAACACTCTGTCAATTTGTAAAGTAACTTCTTTATTCTAAAAAAATATATTATTTAAGAGTAATTTTTCTCTTTTGACCCAGTGTTTCTACACATATTTGGTGTATAATTAGATGCCTTCCATAGCAACTTGGTTCCTATTATCAAATTAAGTGAGATAGCTTTATTCTTCTGGGGTTTTTTCAAAACTTTACTTTTAGAGCTATTTTAGCTTTACAACAAAATTAAGAAGAAGGTGCATAAGTTTTCCATATGCTTCCTGCCAATACACAAGTACAGCCTCCCTCACTGTCAACATTAATCACCAGAATGGCACATTCCTTATCAAGGATAAACCTACACTGACATATTGTAATCACCAAGGTCCATAGTTTACCTTAGGGTTCACCCTTGGTGTTTTGTATATTCTAAGGGTTTTGTACAAACATGTAGCAAAATATATCCATCATTATAATATCATAAGAAGTATTTTCACGGCCCTAAAAGTCCCCTGTGCTCCACCTATTCATCCCTCTTCTCCATCCACTTCTGCTAACCACTGAACTTTTTACTGTCTCCATAGCTTTGCCTTTCCCAGAATGTTGTGCAGTTAGAATTATAGTCATACATCGGTACTCATCAGCTTCAGGCCTCGTCAAACCGGTACTTGTTGCATTTTGATGAGAAAAAAATATATTTCAGGACTCAGCGCTTGCTTGGGACACATTGCTGAAACCTGTATGAATCACAACACCGTCTCGTAAGAGAAAATGCTTCATCACGTGTCGTTTGTCCACCATTCGGCACCCGTCTCTCGTGACAAAACAGAGGTGGACACATCAGTTTCACAGCAGCTTGCAGTCGATGCAGAATCCCCACATATTCTTCACTACTATCTTGTACCTTTGTGTATTTTAAGTTCTGATCATGGCTCGCAAAAAGGTTAAGAGTGATACCATTTAAGCCTAAAAGGCAGTTAATAAGAACCACAATAGAAAAGAAAAAAGAGATCATAGCTAAGTATGGGAGTGGTGTAGGTGTGACTGTTATTACTCTTGTGTTCAAGAGGCTGAGAATGATGATCTCGGCGACAACGAGATATAAGGAAGTGATTAAAGCAGCAACTGTTGCTAAAGGTGTAAAGTCTGTGAGTAAGCAATGTTCACAGACATTGTTGGAAGAAGTTCAAAAATTGCTTTGCATCTGGATTAATGAAAAACAGTTAGCAGGTGACAGCGTTCCTGAGGCAATAATTTGCGAGAAAGCTAGGCAATTGCATGCTGATCTGTTAAAAGACGAGCCTGGGAAAAGTAGGGAGATCACTGAAGTGTTTAAAGCCAATCATGGATGGTTCGATAAATTTAAAAAAAGAACTGGCATTCACAGTGTGGGGAGGCACGGAGAGGCAAAGAGCGCCAACAAAGCTGCCAAAAGCTATATCAACGAGTGTAGGGAGTATGTAGAGGATAAGGCTTCTGTCTCCCAACAAGCTTTTCACTGAGATGAGGCTGGTTTGTCCTGGAAGAAAATGCCTACTAGTATCTACATCCCTCAAGAGGAGAAGGCATTGCCAGGGCACACGTGGATGAAGGACAGGCTAACTGTGTTGTTTTGTGGGACTGCTAGTGGGGATTTAAAATGTAAGCCTCCACTAGTGTATCATAGTGAAAACCGGCGCGTTTTCAAGAGAGAGAATGTGATTAAAAGCCAGTTAAGTGTGACGTGGAAGGCCAGTACTAGTGCTTAGGTGGCGAGGCGACTCTTTATGGAGTGGATGAACAAAATTTTTGGCCCCAGTATGAAAAAATATTTGCAGGAAAATGAACTGCCTCTGAGGGCTTTGTTACTATGGACACTGTTCCTGCTCACCCTCCAGGCTTAAAGGATGATTTCCTGGAGGAGTTCAGCTTCATCGCTGTGAAGTTCTTGCCCTGACACAGCTCCTCTGCTCCCGCCCATGGAACAGCAGGTCATTTCTAGCTTCAAAAACTCTATACAGAGGTCCTTTGCCACAGGTATTTTAAAGTAACCTTGGATACACGGTTGACACTCAGAGGGTTCTGGAAGGACCAGTTTAATATCCTCCACTCAGAGATGAGACCTGGTGTGAAGTCTCTTACAAGACCATGAATGCTGTCAGGAAGAAATTGTGGCCAGAAGCTGTAGCTCTAAGGGACTTTGAAGGCTTTGAGGATGATCCTAGTAGCTCCGAAGTAGAGATATTGTAGAGATATTGTGTCTTTGGACAAGTCCATGAACCTGGACGTCAATGATGAAGATGTGAAGAGTTAGTGGAGGAACACAAAGCAGAGTGCAGAAATGAGGAGCTACAGGAACTTCAAGAAGAGCAGCAACAGATAGTGGCTGAGGAAATTTCTTTAGGAGAGCGGGAGGGAGGGGAGGAAGTAACTAATGCACTGATAAAAGGAGTGTGCCCTAAAGGAGTTGAAGTTCAAAACTTTGTGGAAAAGTATCACCCAGGCAAAGCTCTAGCAAACTGAAATGTGGACCTGTTTAATGAACAGACGATTTCACAGTTTAGAAACATTTTGAAACATAGAACAAATTTCTCTTGATAGGTTTTTAGTGAAACTCCCTAAATCTGAGTCTCCAACGGTGTTCAGTGAAGTCAAGAGACAGAAAACAGAAGAAACCCCTGAGCAATCGCCTGAAATTATCTTGGAAGGGGGCTCCTCTTCCAACAATTAATCCCTCTCTGCTCCCCCTCTAACTCGCCACCCTCCCATTATGCGAGGAACTCCTCTCATACAGGTAAAATGAAGCTAAATTTTATTTTATTTTTATGTAATATTTTTATCCATGTTTATTTAGTTTTAAGGTTGTGTATTATAAAACAACCTCATTACTTAATATTAGCCCAGTAAAATGTGAAAGTTCTGGGGAACTTTCATGAATTATTTCTAATTACATTATTTCTTATGGGAAAAAAATTGTTAGGCGCTCATCAGTTTCAGCACTCATCATGAGTTCTGGAATGAATTAACAACAAGTACCTAGGTACCACTCTATATAGTATGTAACCTTTTCAGATTGCCTTCTTTTGCTTATTAATATTCACTTAAGTTTATTCTGTGTCTTTTCATAGCTTGATAACTCATTTCTTTTTGACACTGAGTAATATTCCATTGTGTGAATGTACCAAAGGTTATTTATCCATTCACTTATAGAGGGACATCTTGTTCTATTGTAAAAGAAACTGTGGAAGTGTCTTCCAAAGCAGCTGTACCATTTTGCATTCCTATCACCCCTTTGTAAGAGATGCACATGCTCTACATCCTTCTCATATCTGGCATTCAATATTATGACTTTGAGATGTCTCCATGTTGCTTTAATTGTATATGCTTAATACTTCTAACCATATACCATACTACTCTATGGTAGCATCTACCACCTTTTACTTCTTTTCAAAAGATGGTCTACTAAAAGAGTACACATTTTCTATAAAATATATATATGTAAATCTTAATATAGATCACTAGTAATAAGGTCAAAGAATATGTGTAATGTTAACAAACAGTGCCATATATATATATATATATTTTTTTTTTCAAATAGCTCTACCTGTATACTTCATCAGGAAAGCGTACCTAATTCCTATCTCCTAATCAAACCTTTATTATCTAATTTTTAACATGTTAATTCTTATAAATTAGCACGTCTTTGTTATTTTAATTTAAGCATCTCTGACTGCTAGTGAGTTTGACCACATCTTTATTATAATTGCTTACACATCAGATTCCCGCAGGTGAATTGTGCATTCTCATACTTAACTGTGCTTCTCCTGGGGTTTTTATTTTTTTCTTCTGTTTTAAAGGATTTCTTGGAATAATCTCACTATAATCCCCTTGTCTCTTTTAAACATTGTGAAAATTTTCTTCTAAAAAGTATGCCTCCTCTCTACAATTTCTTTCATTTTAAACAAATCCCTTGGCTTGCATATAATTAAAACCATTCTTTTTTCATACAGCAAAATAAATAAATAAATAACAGTTTGGATATTAATCAGTAAGTTTTTCTACAACTTAACTACAAAACATTCTTCCTGTCTGCATAATTGAGTCTTGTATAAAAGGAGTATAATTAGTGAATGAGAATTATTTCGTGGAACTCTAAGTCTTTTTGGTTCTGTGAGCTCTACCTTTCAGAGGATTCAGAAATATTGGCATGCCTATTTAAAAAGATTCTGACACCTCTACTTCATTATGCTTGTTTCATTCTTAATCATTTTTATAGAAGCATGAAAATTGAATATTTTCTTTTTCTTATTTTCATGTCTGATTTTCAAGTGTGAAACAGCAGTCTTGTAACTTTACATCACATACATCATACTGTGAAAAGCTGAATTGATATCAACAAAAAAAGTTATTTTTCTTTTTAGCAAATAACTTTTCTCCATAAATATCTGACCCAAGATGACACCCTAGGTGGTATGTTTTGTTACAAGAGCAATGTTGTTATTTAAAATACAATAGTACAACTCCCTTCTCTCAAAAAAGGTCTTCATAATCACTAATAATACTTAACTTAAAGAGACAGAGAGGAAAATAAGTAGGTATGTCAGTCAATAAAACAACACCTTTTTTTTTCTTTTTACAATACTGTGGAAACAAGTTTTTTTCTAGGTAGAGCATCCCTAAGCTATGCTAACTTTAAGGCAGGAAACAAAAGGCAAAAGGCAACTACTGTAGTCTTCAGGATATTTTCAACATTCTGCAGTAATTACAAGTATAAGATGTAAGTCACAACTATGTTTCACATATCTGAATTTCCAGGTTAGTTGCTTTATACTTGCAACAAAACCATTCCAAACAATAACTGAGAGGACCCACTTTATTTCCTAACCCTCTCATGGAGGGTATAAGAGGCCCATATTTGCCAAATGCTCATGAAAGGTATAGTAGGGGAAAATGCAATCAGGGCCTTCACCAACTAGTCTGAATTTCATGATAATAAAATGTCATAAGTAAGATTATGAGAATGGAATAGGTCTAGGTCGAATTAACTTCTGCCATTTTAATGTAATTAAAATACTAATATGTATATTAAAATATTTGACTAGTTGCATAAAATTGGACAATCGTGTTCCAATACCTTCTGAAGCTATCTCCATTTATTTTAAAATGCGTATGATCATTGTTATTAAGTCTAGTTGGAACTTGCTCTACTAATGAAGCCTGAGGCAGAGAGCTGTTCACCAAACGTGCAGGGTGTGGGTAGGTTTCCTAGCCTCCATTTCACTAAAGCTGGGGCTGTGTTACTATTTCTATCTAGTTGCAGTGACACGTGTTCTTCCAGCAGCTGCCCTTCCTCCTTTCCTCTTCTCCTCCAGCGTAACTTTGGAACTTTCATGTTCTAGAAGTAAGAACTACAAAACTATGAAGGGTTATTTGATCTGGTTTGGGATTTGTGTGTTAAAGATGCATCTTTGTTTTGTTCATTCCTTAAAATTTTGATTTTTTTTGTGTGTGAGCTACCATTAGTAGTTGATTATTAATGATAACAGTCAGACTAATTCTATGACCATCACAAATATCCACACTTTAATGGACAGGCTTATGTTATTGTAAACAGCTTCCACATTAGGTTGTATGTCATTGATATTCTCATGAAAATGATTCTTTGAATTATAATTTTTGGTATTATTTCCAATGCAAAATTTCACTTTTCATTAGAATTGAGTTCCTCTCAGTAATAGCAATACTCAGCTATTTATGTCTTTGAGATCTTAGAGCTTTCATGAAGGTTGTGAAAATTTATTTCCTTCTACATGCTGGAAATATTACACTCAATGATAGATGGCAGGGGAACCAGTGGTTCTGAATGGTCAAATAAAAACACAGATAAAAAATTCTGAGAGAACTAATGACTACTCAGGGAAAGCCAGATTACTGATACATTAGCTTGAACAGAAAAAAAAATCTGTTTTATAAATGTATAATAAATTTATCAACTGAAATACTTTCTTTAAAGAACCAGAGAGAGCTTACATTCCATGTAGGTGATACTGGAAACATATAAATGAGTAAATAAATTACATGTAGTAGTGAG
Organism: Mormoops blainvillei; assembly: GCA_004026545.1. Classification (NCBI taxonomy): domain Eukaryota; kingdom Metazoa; phylum Chordata; class Mammalia; order Chiroptera; family Mormoopidae; genus Mormoops; species Mormoops blainvillei. The sequence goes on along the minus strand of PVJD01006141.1, from coordinate 20,186 downwards.
AGCAGGTATTAAAAATGATAAATTTAATTTTTATTAGCAGAACAATAACTTTTATATCTACTATTGATATTGATGCAATCTACCTTTCTAATACCCTGGAAGATGGAGCAAAATTTACCAGTACAACAAAATATAATGGCTATACCAATTTACATTCTCACCAAGAGTGCACACAGGTTTCTTTTTTTCCAAATCCTGGTCAACACTTTTTTTTATATATATATCAAAATAATGGCCATTTTATTAGGTGTAAGATATCTCTCTGTGGTTTTGATTTGCATTTCTTTTATGATAGTAACATTGAGCATTTTTTCATATGCCTGTTAGCCATTTATATGTCTTTTAAAAAAAATAATGGCTACTAAATGTGCGAATGTTATTTCTGGGCTCTCTGTTCTGTCCCATTGATGTAGATGTCTGTTTTTATGTCAGTATCATGCTGTTTGATAACTACAGGTTTGTAGTTTATTTTGAAATGAGGTAATGTGATGCTTTTAACTTTGCTCCTTTTGCTCAACTCCTTTGGGTAGTTGAGCTTTCTGTGGTTTCATATGAATTTTAGGATTTTTTTTCTATTTATGTGAAAAATACTATTGGAATTTTAATAAGGATTGTACTAAATTTATTGATTACTTGGGGAATATGGACATTTTAACAAAATAAAGTCTTCTTACCCATCTATGAACATGAGATAACTTTCCACCTATATGTGACTTCCTCAATGTTTTCAGTGTTTTATAGTTTTCAATGTAAAGATCTTTACCTCTTTGGTTAAATTTATTCTTACTCTCTTTTATGCTATTATAAATGGACTTATTTTCTTAATTTTTAGATCATTTGTTGTTAGTATATATAAATGCTACTGTTCGTATGTTGATTTTGTGTGTTATAAATTTACTGCATTAGTTTATTAGTTCTAACAGTTTCTGGTAGAGTCTTTAGAGTTTCCTATATATAAAAGTATGCCATCTGCAAAAAGAGACAATTTTACTCTTCTCTTTCTGATTTGGATGTCTTTCATTTCTTTTTCTTGCTTAATTGCTCTAACTAGGACTTCCAATACTCTGTTTTTTCTCTAGAAGTATGATACATATTATTTTAATATCTTTTATGTTTCTACGTAATACATTTGAAAATACATAAGCTACATAAAAGCTACATAAAGCTTTTGTTTAGCTTTTTTAACCATTGGACTATAATTATAATCTAATTTGTAATGTTTTATGTATTTTTGTTCATTTTTAAAATTGTTTTGCATATGAGGCCACATACAGTCATTTTTACTAAATCTTGGTTCAAAGTAGAGATCTTCACATGTATCAGTTTTTGACTGAGTTTGTTTATCATGAAGTTGTTTTACACTAGGCTTTATTATTACCATCTTACCATTTTTATTTCATTCACATACTCTTAGCTTACCTCTCTTTGAGCTATGGACCTAGAAGATGAAACACAGACCATGGTTTATAGGGAACCTACTAAAACCGTGTAACCAATCCCTGTCATGATGACAAGCCAGCTACCTTGCTTTTTGTATCTATACTTCTTTAGCATTTTCAGACAATAGCAGATAGCAATTTCCAATGTGTCATTTACAATGACAAACAGAATTGCCATTAAGGAATTCTTTGTATTTCCAATTATTCTTTATGCTAAAGGATATTTCTAGTTTACTAAGCTACTTATTTAAGTCAGAGTAGCCATAATCTTACACATCCATATTTTAGAGGTGGTGGTCACTTTAAAGTACATTCAAATAATTTATTTGACTACCCAGGGTTTTTCACCATTCAATTGCTCACTCAAACTATAATCATTTTGCTACAGCTGAGTCTAATTCCGAATGGAAATAACCCTTTTTATTATTGTTGTTATTAAGCATTGTCAACTGTTGTAGAAACATCTTAAGGAAAAGAGTTACTGCTATATTAAGGGAAAGAATAAAAATGGTGATGAATGATCAATACACGTGAACAAATCATGAGTTAGAAATTCACCTATGCTTGAGAATTTGGTGAAATCATGGAAGAAATGTTAAAAATAAAAATAGAGGACAATATAAAATTATTGAACAAGCTTATCGTTAGATCTTAATTTTATTGAGCATGTTAATTCAAGCAAGGATCTAGATTTGTTCATTGTGAAATTGTAATATCTAGGTGATAATAAAATTAGTATCTGATGAAATCTTTTGTAACTCAGTAAGCCAAGCAAACACTGAATGTAAAAACTAAACACTGGTATATATAATTTCATGCTTGCGTACAGATACTAAAATAAATTTAACAACTTGGGATTTTATTTGTTTCCAGTTGAAAATGTATATTCATCAAAAACATATTTATAAAAAATAATACTTTTTGACTTAACAAAATTACATGAAAACTTAGACTTAGTAATCTAGACTTCTAGGTTTTAATGTACTATGTAGTCCATAAAAACAAATTTTGAGTACTTGGCTGTAAAAAGGAAGAAAATTTTACCCTTTATAACAGCATGGATAGACCTGGAGAGCATTATGGTAAATGAAAAAGGTAGTCTGGGAAAGACAACCATATGATTTCACTCATATGTGGAATCTAATAAGCAAAATGAACTAAAAAACAAAATAAAGACAGATTCATAGAGAACAGGCTGACAGTTGTCAGTTTGGGGAGTGGTGGAGAGGTGGAGGTATTAAACAAAAAATAAAAAAGAGAAAGAACTCATGGACACAATGACAGTGTGGTGATTTTCAGGGGTAGAGGTGAGGTCTGGAGGGTATGGGGGATAAATGGTAATGGAACGAGACTTGGCTTGGGGTGGTGAACATACAATGCATTGTACAGATGATATGTTTTGGAATTGTGCACCTGAAACCTGTATAATTTTATTAACCAGTGTCACACCATCAGGTCCTATAAAATGGGGTGGGGGAGAAATTAAAGTTTAAATGAATAAATCTTGAGCTACTGAACTAAGACCTTGTTTGCCTATATCCCTGCTCAGAGAGGAGTCCCTAGACATGAAGAAGAATTAGCTGAGATAATATTCAAACTGATCTACCTTTATAGAATGGATATTGTTAGTGAAAATGAAAGCAAAACAACAAACATATAGTTATCAGTATCTGTATAGATGATAACATTCTGAGAATATTCACATCCTCCTAATAGCTGGTGAAGTCCACCAGATTTTTGAATATTCAAGGTTACTATCCTAATAATATGACATCTCAGGTTTTACAAGCTTTCAGCATGATCCGTCTAACACTGTCTAAACTGGAACCATGAAACAGACATTGAAAGCATCCCAAATCCAAGAGTTGCCAGAAAATCTGCTTGGAATCTGAATCATTGTGAGAAGACTCACTCCTTATCATCTCATATTAGTGTATTTCTAGTTTCTTTTTTTAAAGACAAACCTATGACTTGGCTTATTATAGTGCTTCTAGTGTGAGCAAGTTGAGAGTTGGGGATGGGTCTCAATTGTCATTGTGTTCACAGAGTCTATCATATTAGAAAATCCTACACACTCATTTTAAAAATGAGTGATTATTGAGGAGTGTTAGCACTCCTTTCCTCCCAAAAACTTTATACCAGCTTCTATCATTTTATGGCTACCCCTACCTACCTACTCTAGCTCCTACATTGTTAGTACTATTTCTCTGAAATAAATGATACAAACACAACCAGTTTCTTTAAAATCCATTTTCAAGATGCAGTAATATTATTTAGAGTGTACCTATACACACATGAGTAAAAAGAACATTTGACAGTGCAATAAGCACTCAATTTTGAAAATGGACATGAAAATTTAAATCCTGATATTTTTAATTTGATATATGATCATAGACACATAATTTAAAACCTATGAATCTTAGATTTATCTATTTTTAAATGAAGGAAATAACATCTGGCCAACCTAACACATGAAAAAACTGTTGTAATTCTAATTAATGAATCATTTTTAAAAATTTTAAATCTATATAAAATTTAACTGTTTCTCAAAAGTTGTATTATATCTATTCTATCTGAAGTGATGATTAGTTTAAATGAGAAATAAATAATTTCCAACAGATGTGCTAAATAGGGTGACACATTTCAATTACATTGATCCATTCATGTATACATTAAAGTCACAAAATAAATAGGTACTTACTGTCTACCTCCTATATGCCAGGGAGTGTTCTATTCACTGAGAATTCAGTCATGAATGTGAGAAAAGAGCACTTTCCTCTCTCTCCCTCTCTCTCTCCCTCACTAAAAGGGTTATGAGGAAAATTAAAGTAGTGTTATGGAAGGCAGTGATTTCTACTTTTGTGGTTATTATGGAAGATCTGTATATTAGGTGGTGACATTTAAAGTAAACTTTTTAGGAAGAAACAAGTCTTGCGAGATAAAAATCATCAAGAAGGGCTTTTAAAGCAGAAGCAATGGTGTCAAGTTGGAATAGGCTTAGGTATTTGAAAAACAAAAATAACAGTATCGGGGTCTGTACCTGGACTAGAGTGAGTAGGGGATGTTAAAATAAAACCAGATGGGAGATTGCTAAAGCAGACAAAACCACATAAGCAAAACAGTCTACACTACTTCATAAATGTAAGCAATACTTATGTTATTTCTTGAAAATGCCTCTAATTATCATAAGTGAAACATGTTGAAGTCTTAACCCCCAGCACCTCAGAATATGACTCTACTTGAAGATTCAATCTATAAAGAGGTAATTAAGTTAAAATGAAGTTGTTAGAGTAAACCCTAATTCAATATGTCTGGCATCCTTAAAAGAAGACAAAGGACAAAGACATACTTAGAAAGAAAACACCATGTGAACTTGAACATGGCTACCCCCAAGCCACCAGAAGGGGCTCTGAAGAAACCAACCCTGTTGACATCTAACTCTTAGACAGTTAGCTTCCAAAACTTTGAGAGAATTGATGCATATTGTTTAAGCCATTGAGTATTACAGAAGTTCTGGCAAATTAATGCACTGGCTAAGGGGTTTTTATTATGTTCCAAGTGTGACAGTCAATCATGGAAGGGCTTTCAGCAAAACAATATCAAATATCTGATTTATATTATTTCAGGAACATTCTGGTTACTATACAATTCATTTCTGTAAGCTGGTAGAGGGGATAGTAGAGAAATCTTAGAGAAAGCTTTTTAAAGACTAGCAGGATACACACATGTGTGTGTTTTTTTATGTGTATATGAAATAGTTCATACCTGTACATACATTTTAGGTACATCGGTAAACACAGTATGTCATGGTATGTGCTTACTTCAGCAGATGTATTATAACTCACAATTAGTTACAGAATTACTATTTTATTTTTCTTAAAGCCTTGTTATTAATATAGTATTTCACAGATAAAAATGGATACTTAACTTGTTGACCATATTAGATTGCTACCCTACTAGTGATAAATCAGTTTTTAAAATTATTTTTGTTTTTTGGTAAACATTTTTGTTCTATCCCAAAGACAGAGAAAAGCTCACACTTTCATAAAAGATATAAATGTATATATATACATTTATATACATAATGCAAATAAAAATCAAGTCGTTAATTTATAAAAAGGGACACACATGTTGGAGTGTTTACTGTACTGAAAATCACAGCTCTGGTAATGAAGGGACACGTCACCTAATTGCTTTGAAGTACACAACTTAATAATTCCATTTCCGTGAATCTATGTATTAATAGAACCTATCAGAAATGTTGAATTCATGACAAAGAGTAATTTAAAGGCAATCAAACAAAAACCATGACAACTATTATAGCTATTAAATACTAGATATAAATTAATTGCTTAGTTAACTAAAATCCCAGATATAAATAACAACTCACTCTTTAAAATGAAATATTCCATTTTAAACCACATTATTCACAACTGATTTAATTTACAAAATTATATCAAATGGGAATGTATAGTCAGTGAACAGCATTCCTCATAGAAATAAAACATATGTTAACAGGAGAAGTTGTCTGACAAAGCTTCATTATTCATCTCAAAAAAGTAGAAGCTGTAATCATTAAACATATGTCAAAGACACAGAGGCCTGACAGCTCTCATGTAAGAAAATTAAGATGGGATAGTGGAATGTAAAAGATTGTAATAGAGATACAAAGAGAATTAGATATCTAATTATAATCATGTTTTATTATCAGCTATTCAAGATTCTCTTCACATCATTTAATAAGAACAAATGAGTAATGGCCAGAACCACTTTAAAAAGGGCTATTTAAAACAATATTTTATAAGAAAGTTGATGATTTCTTCAAGTTACATTTACTGTTTCCACCCACAAACTGATTACAGAACTACAAATAGCAAAGGATCCATCTTTTACGTCTTCCCATTATACTTGCTAATGTATATAAAGAGAATGTGAAGTGGGTTCTCTGAAAGCCAACTCTGAGATAGAGATTGAGGTGTCAGGTCATACATTAGGGCTCAACATCTGAGTAAAGAAGAAGGATGGAAACATAGTGAAGTAGACGAACAAGTCAAATTGTGGTGCAGATTGGACAAAGCCTTGACCGGCCTGGGAAAGGTGATCTTGAGAGAGTACCAGCCATCAGAGTTTTACCTGATGGACCCAAAAGGCAAAGCCTTCGTACCCCTATCTTGCTTTGTCATTGGAAGTAGGCTTCCCTGAGAAAGCAGGACTTCAACCAGAGTCTGAGCAACTGGACAGACTCTGAAGAAGTTGATAGCTGGAGGCAATCTGCAGACCTCATTCCTCAGCACTAGACCATAAGCCCTTTCTTGAATTTGGATCTTGGAGGGCATGTCTACTCCTTTCCACCACTTGTGCTAGTCAGATCCACTTCTCCATATATATATTTGTGGAGCAACTCCTTCAGGATTCCTTTGAGCATTTATTTCTGATAAGAGATCTAACACAGGGATGTTAGTGGGATGAATCTCAACTCTTGTCAATGCAGTTGATCTTGGCACCTCAATTGATAGTCATTGTCAATATCCTTCACTGTTTATTCCAGATGCCCCTTGGCCTCAGCTCCTATCTGTTTTGATCTTGATGACTTACCTGTTGGTGTGACCCAGAACCTTAACCCAAGGTGCCCAAGCCATGGGTCACTATGACCTATTTAAGATAGACTCACTCCAATTTTCCAATTCACAGTTGGGCAACAGAGTATCATAAATTCCTTCATTACCTATATATTCTTCCCTATGTTTATTGACTAGCATATTTCACCATATCATCAGCATCAAATGTCAGTTGTGCCTGCAAAAACAATGACTCTGTTTCTTGCTTGCTCTTTCCTGGATATAAAATGCCCAGTGTCCAAACAGGAGGTATAGATTAAAGGGGCTCTTCCTTCATTTCTTCTGAAAAGAGTGTGTTCCTTTTGGGGTCCTGGACTTATAATCCTGCAGTGCCCAGATGCGTGGAAATGTCTATCATAGTTTCCATGGTAGATCATTAGAGGTGATAATAACCATGAATGCTCTTGTTTCCATGTCTTGCTTCCCAAACTCATGTATTCTTCATTTGGAGAAATAGTGCAAAAGAAATATTTTTATTCAATGAATATTAAGCATCTTGGATAATGCATGCTATTTTTACATATTTCCTTAGATCTGGTGTGCCAACTGGGTCTTTAGCAAGTCAGTAGCTTCTGGGTGGTGCCATATGTGACAGAATCTTGTGGACATGGACTCCCTCCCACAACGTCTTTGATTTATATGTGCCTCCTGGTCTGATACAATATTGGGGGGAGTCCATGTCACTGTATCAAGTGCTCCATAAGCTTGTTGATGTATGTACTAGTCAATGCCCTGCTGACAAATAAGGCAAACCCATACTTGGAATATTTGTCTGTGCATATAAAAACAAACTCCTCCCAACAGTAAATGAGCGGATCAAAAAACTATGGTACATTTACACAATGGAATACTATGCAGCACAAAGAGAAAGAGCTACTACCCTTCACAACAGCATGGATAGAGCTGGACAGCACTATGCTAAGTGAAGTAAGCCAGGCGGTGAAAGAAAAATACCATATGATCTCACCTATAAGTGGAACCTAATCAACAAAACAAATAAACAAGCAAAATATAAACAGCAACATTGAAATAAAAAACAAACTGACAATAACTAGAGGGGAGGAGGGAGGAGGGTAATGATGGAAAAGAAGGGGAAGATCATCAAGGAACATGCATAAAGGACCCATCGACAAAGGCAAATGGGGGAAGGATTGAGGGTGGGAGGTGGAGGTGGGTGAAGCTGGGGAAAGTGGTGGCAGGGAAAATGACAAAAGAAAACAAAAAAAAATAGACAGGGGGAGGTTAAGAATAGTATAGAAAACTGAGAAGCCAAAGAACTGATATATATAACCCATGAACTAAGAGGTATGGGGATGATGGGATGGGGTACAGTGAGGAGGGGATAGAGGGGAGAAAAAAATGGGACAACAGTAAGAGCATAACCAATAAAATATACTAAAAAAAAACAAAACCCCAAAACCCAAAAAACAAACTCCTGACCTGAACAGGATGGAAGGGATACAATGTAATAAGTTTGTCACAACACAAGTTGCATCTCAGAACAATGCAATTTGAGTTTCGTTGTCAGTTTCTATTGCCAGAAGTCAGATTATCTCCGTAATTCTGAGCTTCTTTCATTAGGCTTCAGTCTCTGCCACCATGGCCATTTCCATTATATCCTTTCATGCCAACAAGGGCCTTGCCTTGACAGAGCCTGACCAACACCAACTATACAGGTAGTTTTATTTACTTAATAGTTTAGCACCTCTTAAATGGTAAAATCTCTTTAGTGGGAAAAGACATATGATAGAATGCTCTGCACACTTCATGTTTACTCCAGTATGTCCATCCACATACATTCATCTCAAAATACTTATCCTCCAATTTCCCCATCTTTTTTCTTTCAGTTTTCTGACCAGCTGTCCAAGACATTTATCTATATTCATGAAATTATTTACATTTTTAACCTCGATTCATGTTTTCTACAATATTGGAAAAACAGGTACACTGTCCAAATAATTTTCTGAGATACTGACTTTCAAGCTCCCCCTGAATGGGCTATAACATAACTGTTGTCCATTTTTTTATGTGTGCTCATACATGAATTGGCCCATCTGTAAACTAAGATGAAGTGTTTTTCTTCTTATTCAGGAGATCAGATGGAATTCCCCAATTCTGTAATACATCGTCTGTATATTGTATAGCTGCTGACCACCTGAAGTCAAGTCTCTATCCATCAAAACTTATCTCATGTTTACCATCTTCTACCTGTTCCCTTCCCACTCTCCCTCTGGTAATCAACATGCTTTTCTTTGTGTCTATGAGTTTTTGATGTTATTTTGCTTAGTCCTTCACCTTTTTAACCCAGCCCCACAAAACCCCTCCTCTCTGACAGCTGTGAGTCTGTTTTCTGTACCTATGAATCTGTTTCTATTTCATGTTAGAATACTTTGTTCATTAGATTCCACATATAAGTGAAATCATATTCTATTTGTCTTTCTATGACTGGCTTATCTCACTTAGTATCATACTCTCCAGATCCATCCATGCTGTTACAAAAGGTAAGATTTCTTCCTTTTCTTTTACATTGCATACTCTATTGTGTAAATGTACCACAACTTTTTTATCCACTCATCTATTGAAGGGCACTTGGCTAGTCTTTAGATCTTGGCCATTGTAAATAACACTGCAGTGAATACAATGGTGCATATACCTGTGGTCTGTCCAGAAAAAGTCCAACCATTATTAATATAATGAGAATGGTTTGCATGACATCAATATAACCTGGCAACCAAAGAGAGTGGACTGGAATGTGCATGTATAAACAATGACAACTTCACTGTACTAGTCAGTGGAGATGGTAGATTCCTTTGAGTAACCATGCATATTGTGTGGCTGTGGCTTTCAAAACAAATGAGTGTGTAGAGCAATGAATCTGCTTTAAATTTTGTGTTAAGCTTGAATATTCCTCTGTGGAAGCTATTCAGATGACTCAGAAGGCTTTCAGGGATAATGCAATGAGTGGAGCATAAAACTGTGGCACAAATGCTTCAAAGATGGCCAATAGTCTATTGAAAGTGGTCCACGTTGTGGAAAGCCTACAACAAGCAGAACACCTGAGAATGTTGAACGTGTATGGGCTGCAATCAACAAAGACTGGAGACTGACAGTGCTAGAACTAGAAGCTGATCTGGGGATTCCAAAAATTACTGTGTCTGAGATTTTGACACAGGATCTTGGCATGAACTGTGTCATGGCAAAATTCGTCCTGCAGCTTCTGCTACCAGAGCAGAAGGAATATCGTGCTATAGCTGCTAATGACTTGATTCAAACCGCTACCAGTGTACCAGATTTCCTCCAGTAGGTCATATCGTGGGTTTACAGCTATGATCTGGAAATGAAGGCACAGTCATCCAATGGAAGTTGCCTGGTTCTCCACACTACATGAAATCATGGCAAAGTTGCAATAAGATCAATACCATGTTAACCGTGTTTTTTTTATTGGGAAGGTGTTGTCCACCTTGGGTACTCCCCTCCAGGTCAAACAATTAATAAGGACTGCTACCTCAGTGTTCTTCAATGGTTGAGAGAATGCAATATGACAAAAACAGCTGGAGCTATGGGCAACCGGTGATTGGCAGATTCATCATGACAAGGCCCTGCACATGCATCACATCTTGTGCAGAGTTTTTGGTGAAACATCAAATCATGCAAGTGACTCAGATCCCCTAAGGCCCCAATTTGGCACCGTCAGGCTTATGGCTTTTCCTCAAACTAAAATCACCTTTGAAAAGGAAGAGATTTCAGGCCATTAATGAGATTCAGAAAAACACAGCGGGGCAGCTGATGGTGATTCCAACAAAAGATTTCGCAGAGTGTTTTGAACAGTGGAAGAGATGCTGGGAGAACTGTGTGAGGTCCCAAGTTGCCTACTTTAAAGGGAACTGAGGCATCATTGTCCTATGTACAGTGTTTCTTGTATCTTGTATATTTTCAATAAATGCCTCTATTTTTCTTATTACATGGCTGGAACCTTCTGGACAGAAGGTGTTTGGAAACTTTTTTGTTTGATGTAATCCCATTTGTTCATTTTTTTCTTTTGTGTTCTTTGTCCAAGGAGAAACACCAGGAAAAGTATTGCTATGAGAAACTTCTGGGATGTTACTGCCTATGTTTTCTTCTAGGATTTTTATGGTTTTAAGTCTTAAAGTTTTTAATCTCTTTTGAGTTTGTTCTTGTGTATGGCAAAAGAAGGTGATCTAAATTCATTTTTTTTGTATGTATCTGTTCAATTTTCCCAGCACCATTTATTGAATAGGATATCTTTACCCATTGTATGTTTTTGCCTCCTTTGTCAAATATTAACTGACCATAAAGGTATAAAGTTCCTTCTAAGCTCTTTATTTGGCCACATTGATCTATAAATCTGTTTTTATGCCAGTATCATGCTGTTTTGATTACTGTGGTCTTATAATGTAGTTTGATGTCAGGTAGCATGATTCCTTGTACTTTGTTCTTCTTTTTCAAGATTGCTGTTGCTATTTTCAGTTTTGTAGCTCCTTATAAATTTTTGGAACACTTGTTCTAGTTCTATGAAATATGCCACTGGTATTTTGATAAAAATTGTGTTTAATCTATAGATTGCTTTGGCTATTATGGAAATTTTAATGATGTTATTTCTTTCTATCCATGAACATGGCATATGCTTCCACTTATTTGTATCTTTTTCAACTCCTTCAGCACCTTATAATTTTTTGAGTACAGGTCTTTTTATATCCTTGGTTCAATTTATTCCTAAGTAGTTTTGATGCAATCATAAATGGGATTGTTTTCTTAGTTTTCTTTTCTAATAGTTATTATTATAAAAAAATGCCACTACTTCTCAGATATTTATTTTGTATCCCAATACTTTACTGAATTTATTTAAAGTTCTAGTTTCCTTTTTGTGTGGAATCTTGAGGGTTCTCTATATACAGTATTGTGTCATTTGAAAATGTTAAGTTTTACTTCTTCCTTTCCAATTTGAATGCCTTTTATTTTTTTCTTGTCTTAATGCTATTGCTAAGATTTTCAGTACTGTGTTGAATAAGACTGGTGAAGGTGAACATCTGTTCCTTGTCCCCCATCTTTAGGGCAACAGTTTTAGCTTTTGCCCATTGAGTATGACGTTGGCTGTAGGTTTGTAAAATATGACCTTAATTATATTGAGGTATATTCCATCTATTCCCACTTTGTTGAGAGTTTTTATCATAAAAGGTGCTAGATCTTATCAAATGCTCTTTCTGCACCTACTGACATAATTATGTGATTTTTATTCTTCATTTTATTCATGTGATATGTTACATTTATTGACTTGCAAATAGTGTAGCAACCATGCATCCCCAATATAAATCTCACTTGATCATAGTCTGTGACCTTTATAATAATTGCTGGATCCAGTTTACTAATATTTTGTTGAGAATTTTATCATCTTTGTTTGTCAGGGATATTGTCCTAAATTTTTATTCTTTTGTAGTTTTTTAAATCTGGTTTTGGAATTACAATAACACTGCCTTTGTAAAATGAGCTTAGGAGTGTTCTCTGCTCTTCAATATCTTTTGGAATAGTTTGAGAAAGATCAGTGTTAGTTCTCTTTGAATATTTCGTAAAATTCACCCATGAAGCCATCTGGTCCAGGACTTTTTTGTTTGTTGGGTATTTATTATTATTATTATTGCTTCTGTTTCATTAGTTGTAGTCTGTCTACTCAGATTTTCTGATTCTTCCTAATTCAATTTTGGAAGATTGTACGTGTCTTGGAATTTATCCATTATGTCCAAATTATCCAAATTGTTAGCATAAAGGCATTTGTAACATATTTTTGTAATCCTTTGTATTTCTGCAGAGTGAGTTGTTACTTCTCCTCTTCCATTTCTTTTTCATTTTATTAAATTTTTGAGGTGACATGGTTAATAAGATCATACAGGTTTCAAATATATATTTCTCTGATGCATTATCTACATATTGCATCTTGTGCCCACCACCCACAGTCAAATTGTCCTCTGCCACCATATATTTGGCCTCCTTTTCTCTTAACTATCCACCCACCCCCTTCCTTCTGGTAACCAACAAGCTGTTTTCTCTGCCTATGAATTTAAGTTTATATCCCACATATGCATGAAATCATATGGTTCTTTGCTTTTTCTGGCTGACATATTTTGCTAAGCCTAATAGTGTCCAGGTCCATTCATGTTGTCGCAAATGGCAGTATTTCCTTTCTTCTTATTGCCTGGTAATATTCCATTGTATATATATATACCACATGTTCTTTATCCAATTATCTATCAAAGGGCACTTCAATTGTCTCCATGTTTTGACCACCATGAATAATGCTTCAGTGAAGATAAGGGTGCATATATCCTTGTGAATAAATGTTTTTGAGTTTTTCTGGTAGATACCCAGAAGGGAATGCTGGATCATATGGAAACTCTATTCTTGACTTTTTGAGAAATCTCCTTACGGTTTTCTATAGTGGTTGTACCTGTTTACATCTCAGCAACTATGAATAAGGGTTTTTTTCTTCACAACCTCTCCAACACTTACTACCTGTCCTATTAATAATAGCCATTCTAACAGGTGTGAGGTAGTATAGCATTGTAGATTTTATTTGCATTTCCTTAATACCTAGTAAAGTTGAACTTCTTTCCATATATCTGTTGGTCATTTGTATGTTCTTGGGAGAAGTGTCTGTTCAGGTCTTCTATTCATTTTTTAAGTTGGATTGTTTGTTTGTTTGGTTTTGAGTTGTATGAGTTCTATATATATTTTGGATGTTAACCCCTTGTCAGAGTTCTTGTTTTCAAATATCATCTCCCATTCAGTTGGTTGCCTTTTTGTTTTGTGGGCGGTTTCTTTTGTTGTGCAAAAGCTCTTTCATTTCTGATTTTATTTATTTGGGTCCTCTATTTTTTTCTTGATGAATCTGGATAAAGGTTCATCGATCTTATTTATCTTTTCAAAGAACTAGACCTTCTTTTTTGATTGATACAGAAAACAACATATTCACTAAATTATGGCCAAATGCCATGCCCCTGTGCTGCATTAATATGCTCTAGAAAACATACCACATTCGATTTATTGGCTGCTTTTGTGATAGTCCACAATTATCGTCCATGTCCCATCTAGTTTCTATAAGTTTAACTATGAATTACATGGGGGACACATAGGAAACTGCACCTTTTAGGATTATAAGGTGACAATAATTTCTCATGACCCTGACATATGATATTGTTTTTTATTTACTGTTTTGGCTATAGAGAAAATGAGTTTCAGATACCTTCAATTATCTTTTCCTATTTGATAGCTCCTATCCCACAGACACAGAATGTAAGAATTGTGCAAATTACCACCATTGTTAATTCCAATTATACATTTAGGGACCTGGAAAATGACTACAGTTGGGTTAGAGACTGTATGTTAACTATGTTTGTTAACAATATATGTAAGCCATAGCTTAGCTAAGACACAGTTTATTATTTGGCTTCTGTGTGCTACTTCTCTAAGAGGATGGTCATAATGACACTACAGATCCCTGCATATCGGTAACAACTGGATACTCTGCCCTACATTTCTAACAATATTTTGGTATTCTCTGTTCCCCAGAGCAGAGTGACACATATAAATTGCCATAGAGTCCTTTGAGAAAGTACCGATGGATTCATTGCCATGTGTAAATGACTTGAGATTGCAGAGTCTTTCTTCCTGGAGATGCAGCCACCCCTTCAGTCCATGGATTCTGGGTTATATTGCATGCTGTGGTTTAAAAACTGGGATGAAGAGCATGAATACTTATTTAGGTGATTGTCCTCAGGCTTCTCATTAACTATTCCTTGATTTTTACTTTGTGGTACAGCTATCCATTTATTCTAGGTTGAAAATCATTCTATTAATCATCTCCATAAGTCTCTATGAGTAAGGTTCCCCTGGTCACTACTCGAACTTTGGTATTTGTTATAATAATTCTGATTCCATGGTTTCTGGTAGCAAGTGCTATAATCTTATTTTTAATATTTTGAGGTTTTACAACCCTCATTTTTATAATGGCCTCTCTTATTGCCAGCCTTGGCCTTATACAAGAAAATCACTTTCCTAATTAGAGATGTTGGTATCCCTTTCACCAGCACATTTATTATAAACTCATTAAATGATGTATTTGTGGTCTGGTCTTTTCCTTAGAACATAATCTTTTGGTGGGTCTTCAAACACACCTAGTACCTTCATTCCAGGACATTGACATTCCAGAAACTTATAATCCTTCTGACATTGTTTCCCTTGAAGTTTATGGCATTTTAACTTCATATAACACAGGACATTGCTTTTTTCAAGTTTATGGTACCCATTCTATTAATGGCTTTGCTGCATCTACTTGATCTGAGGTCATTGACACACAAAGTCTATCTACCCTTTTCAAGAACCTTCCATTACTTCCTTATGGAAATAAGTTATCATACGAATAACATACAATTTATATATGTATATGTATGTGTATATACATATACATATATAATATGCAAGTACATCTTAATTAAGATATATAGAATGAATTTTACAAATATTTGTGTATGTTAAGTGTGTGTATTTTATCTCTGTACATGCATATACATGTGTGTGGGGGTAGATGGAGAGATAAAGAAGAAAAACCTCTCCAAAAAAATTATTCAGTTGTTGTAAACTTTCACACAATTAATTCAAGAGTAAAACAATACTGTCTGTATGTGTGTGTGTGTGTGTGTGTATCTCCAACAGCAGGCACTTGATTTATACTGTTATTTTTCTTTTCTTGAAATAAACTGTTCTATTAAGCAAACAGAGTTCCTCTGTTATAAAAGAAGTACAGAATATTTATTTGTCTGTGAAAGTGTGGATCGAGAGAGCAATGAATAGAAACTATTGCTATCTATTTAGTCCCCGGCATTTTAAGTCAAATTCCTGTGTGCTAAAATGATAAAGTGTTTGGAACATAAGAAATCCATCATATAAATATAGTTTTGATACAAGTTGAAGCAGGGAAATTATTATGCTGTTGTAAGAAATATTACTATCCAGTAAAATGAGGATGAAATATAAAACTACAAAGCAATAAAATACAACAACAGAAGAATATTCTTACCATACTTTTCAACAGATGATGCAGAAAACAAATCTTAATGCAAAAAAATAAATCATGATTTGAGGTCTTAAGTCATAGGAGCTGGGAAAGTTTCCAAATTAAAAAAAACAACAACAAAAACAGGGGCCTTCACTGATAAAAAAAATCCACTTTTATAATTGCATACCATATAACATTAGACAAATTTTAATTTGAACTACAAATGTGCATTTTTATTACTATTGCTGCATAGTAACTACCGAAAATTAGTAACATAAAATAACAGTTTGATTAGTTTTAAAAATTCTGTTGATCAAGAATGTAAACAGAAAATAGCAGAAACGAGTTATATCTTTTGCATGTTTTTGGCCTCAGATGGAAACACTCAGTGGCTGAGACTGACTCAAACAGCTGAGTATATCATAAATGGATGGGGGCTATAAAAGCTGAGAATGAGAGCTTCAATTTCCAGGTAAATTCTTCTCTTGCATGTCTACCTCTGGGCTGATGAGACTCAGAAGGTGAAGTGTGTGGACTCTCCAATGGCTTGGTGTTTTCAGCATGATGACTAGGTTCCAGAGAGAAGCTTTCTAAGAGAGTGATCATTCACGAAGCACCAGAGAGAAGACACATAATCTATTCTCACCTTGTTTTGGGTGGAAATCATCATTAATTATGCCATACTTTATTACATATGATGTTCACAGTCTTCTCCAGATTCAAAGTGAGAGGATATAGACTCCATCTCTAAGGAGAAGAATTTCAAAATTTTTGTGCCGTTTTTTAAAAATTGCCACATACAGAGTTAAAATAATAGAAGCTGATGTTTTTGTGATTTCAAGGGTTAATCCAGATGAATAAAAAGATCAATCAGTTTATTATTGAGTATTATAAGAAAGATATATTAGCATTTTCATTTGAGAAAAGTTTCTGGAAGATAAGTGAAAAACAAATTCAGATCTTTCAATATACCCCAATACAAATCTAATGATTTTATGACTTCAACTAGTATTTCAAATGTGAATATCATGGCTTTGCTATTTAACTGAAGTCAAATAAAACAATATTTGGAATTCAAATTACTCCGTTAAGTTTTTATGAAATAATATCATGACATTATAAAAGTATTAGAAGTTATCAATAGCAAAATATGTCAATTTTGCCAATAAAAAGACGGTGTTTGCATAATGTTGCAACAATTTAATTTTTACTTTATAATGTCTAGTTTTAAATAGTCTTATTAATACCAGTGACTCTCTAACAAAGATGATGTCAAACCCAAAACATTTCCAAAATCGTATGATTAGTATTGCCAGAAATATGACCCCCATCTTACAAAGGCTGTGGGCAACAGAGAGAATATTCCTGAGATAAGGTTGAATTGTATGATTAATTAATACTTATTGCTGAGACTTTTTTTAAACTTGAAAATATTTTACGAGCATGAATTAGGAATTTTCAATGCTCCCACTCCCTTCTCATGTTATATATGCAAACACACCCTACAGAATAGAATAACAGCTTATAAGAAGCAAGAACAAATAATTTTATAAAATAAAATTATACTTTTTTACACTTCAGAATCAGAATATTTAATATCTATTCTTCTACATTGGGCCACATTAAACTTGCAGATGATTTTTTACCCATGGCTCGACCTTATCCAATGATGTGAAATCATTAATCAGCTAGAAAAGGTTGGGAAGGGTTCTAAAAGATGCTTTCAGCTGTTTCTATATTCTCTAGGAAAAGCAAAATGCATGTTAAAATATATAAATAAAAGTTCCATAATGAATCTATTAATTATGCAAATATATGTTTAGAACATAATTTGAAAGAAATAGGCTGAGGCAATGAGACAGTAAACCGTTGTGAATAATAAAGATAAATGGTTGTTTTATGTGTTGTGTGCTGGGCATAATAAAACATCAGAGTTGCATTAAACATCCTCAAAATTGATATTGATCCAACATAAAACGTTTTGAATCTCTAGCAATTCCAATGGTCTATACATTATTTTTGGCTGCAGAGGCAAAACCTCAGCACTCCTGTTACCTGAGTATAAGTTTGTAGAGTGCAGTTTCTCATTTTGTTTTATCTCTCGTCCTTAACAGAAAAAACTGATCCAATGTGCATTTAATCAATGTGTACTGTAGCACTTTTCTTAAGAAATAAATCTTCTAGGACATACAGTTCTGCCAAAAGAGTTGATTTAGCATAAAATAAAGCCATCTAAATTCAATTTAATTATTTGTAATAATGTCTGTGTCTAGGTTAGTGACAATAAATATTTTAAAGCATATATAACATGCTTTAAGTAGGATATCAAATATTCATATATATAATATAGTGTTTAAAAAGCCATCATGTTGATGTATATATAATACCCATATGAATATGCATAAGTGATTTTTTATACAACTATGTTAAAACCTGGGCCATAGAAAATTACCCAAAATAAAAACTTAGTTGCAAATAAACAGGAAGTATAATGTAGAATTCCAGCTTTATATGTTTATATTATGAAATTAAATATTCACAATAAAAAGCATGGTTCAATTATAATATAAATATATTATAAAAATAAAAACATTCTAATACTTGCTTTTGTTCTTTTTTTTAATTGTTGCTCAGTTACAGTCATCCCATTTTTCTCCCCCTTGCTCACCCCAACCCCATCACCCCCCCACTCCCACAGTCAATTCCCCCCATTGTCCGTGCCCATGAGTCTTCTATTTGTGTTCTTTGGCTTGTCCCTTTCCCTTATTTCCCCCGTTATCCCTTCCCCTCCCCACTGGTCACTGTCATTTTGTTCTTTATTTCCATGTCTCTGGTTCTATTTTATTCATTTTTTTGTTTTGTTGATTAAGTTCCTCTTATAGGTGAGATCATATGGTATTCGTCTTTCACCACCTGCCTTATTTCACTTAGCTTAATGCTCTCCAGTTCCATCCATGCTGTCTCGAAGGGTAGGAGTTCCTTATTTCTTTGTGCTGCATAGTATTCCATTGTATAAATGAACCACAGTTTGATCCACTCATTTAGTGATCGGCACTTAAGCTGTTTCCAGTACTTAGTTATTGTAAATTGTGCTGTTATGAACACTGGAATGCATAGATCCTTCTGAACTGGTGATTCAGGATTCTTAGGATATAGACCCAACAGTGGGATTGCAGGTTCAAAAGGCAGTTCCATCTTTAATTTTTTTAGGAAATTCCATACTATTTTCCACAGTGGCTGCACCAGTCTGCATTCCCACCAACAGTGCACTAGGGTTCCCTTTTCTCCACAACCTTACCAGTACTTGTTGTTTGTCAATTTATTAATGATGCCCATTCTGACTGGTGTGAAGTCTTATCTCATTGTAGTTTTAATTCACCTCTTTACTGGCTAGCAGTGTTGAGCAATTTTTCATGTGACTTTGGGCCTCTGTATGTCCTCCTTGGAGAAGTGTTTGCTCGTGTCCTTTGCTCATGTTCTAATTGGATTGCTTGTCTTCCTGGTGTGCAGTCATGTGAGTTCTTTATCTATTTTGGAGATCAAACCCTTGTCTGAGATATCATTGGCAAATATGTTTTCCCATATGGTTGGTTCCCTTTCTATTACATTGATATTTTCTTTAGCTGTGCAGAAGCTTCTTAGTTTGATGTAGTACCATTTGTTTATTCTTTCCTTTATATCCCTTGCCCCAGGGGATGTATTGATGAAAATATTACTGCTTGGGATATCCGAAATTTTCCTGCCTATGTTTTCCTCTAGGATTTTTATGATGTTACACCTTATATTTAAGTCTTTTATCTATCTTGAGTTTATTTTGGATTATCATATAAATATATAGTATACAAATAAAAAATAAAATATATAGTATATTTTTATGTCTCATGTAGTCATATGGAACTAATTTGAGGTTTGATTCTGGTGAAGAGAAACAACACTTATTTCAAGTCACTTATTACCTTTAGTTGCTTTTACCTTTAGGTAAAAGGATAGTGACTTGAAATAATTAAACCTCAAATTATTTCCATAAGACTACATGAGACATAGAAATATACTATATATTTT